>JAACYV020120671.1:0-10389 GCA_009936425.2 Chrysaora fuscescens
TACTCTATAAATGTAGGCGTACCGTATGTAGGCGTACCGTATTCAGGATGTTACAGTATACTTGCTTTGTTCCAATTATGATATGCAAAGTGAAGTTTACGTCCAGTTTTGTCCCTTGCCCAACAAAAGGAAAAGGGCAGCAAAGAGCGGCACTCCCAGTGGCATCCTGTTGTATCCATAGTCATGCAGTCATTTCCGTTATATCGTTATGCGATATATTTGCCTCCAAGACATGAACTTTAGACTTAATAAGCAGAGTAAATCCAAATATCAATGCACAAGAGATCAAGGATAAATGGGTTAATCCTTGCAACAAAATCTTCATCACCAGTGGTTTCTCGCTTAAGGGCTAATTTCCATGCAGTGCTTTTGTTGCGCGCGCGACTTTCTGCGATCGATTTTAGGACTGGGAATGCGTCGTAAGATAATCTTGGTAGCTCTCTTCGAGCGCGCACGAGAAACCCATCCTACTTTAGTTGTCAGTCGCGCGACGCGCGGCAAAGTGGACTGAATGGGAATCCGTCTTTAGCATATGCCGTTCCGGAGAGCGATTAATGTGGCTGGTAAATCATCAATGACTATATGAAAAAGCTACGAAGAATAATCGGTGGTTAACAGAACACGATTTCGAAATTTCCGAATACTAACAGATAGAAATAGGCAAAGAAATTGCCAAGAAATAGGCAAAGAAAATGAGAAGTTTTCAATCGAATATGAACGTCATAAAATTGGCCTAGGTCTAGGAATCACAAGTGGCTTGGGTTTCCAAGTAACTCCTCAGAATTCTTTCCTGGTAACTCCTCAGAATTTAAGGCATTATACGGCTTCTAGCGAAAGCAAATAGCGACAAGATTGCGAAATTGGGAAACTCTTTTAGTTGACTCATGAATAAATACATTTGGATCCAGATGGATAGCCTTTGTTGTCGGTATATAAATATATAATATTGAAATAATAACAACCTTAACTCAGGGGCTGTGTAAACATATGTTTGTGTAAGATTAAAACTTGATGCGACCTCTTTCTATAGGTAAGAAATTTCGACGTTTTCAAAGTTCTAGGAGAACTAACTCAAGGGAGTTAACAGGTTTTATGGCCTTAGAATTGCTTGCCTTTACGGAATGAAATTGGGTTGGACGTTCCGCAATTCATGTTTGGGTATTTGATAAGGTCCTATTTAAGTATCGTATTTAATAAGAAACCGTCATTAAGAAACAAAGTATATTTGAAACTGGCTGTGGTATGAAGTAGGTTTTTGTGGTAGACAAATAATTACATGCTTTAGGAAAAAGATTTATTCTAACCAGAGTCAGGATTTCACGTCTGTAGGCCGGAGGAAGGGCTTGCAAGGTGATTTATCTTATTTGAGGTCTTGTAAAAAAAATCACACAAAAACTGGTGATTTTGTCTTCTTTAATATATGAAATTTGTAATTTGAGGAAAGTTCAGCCTTTTTTCTGGGCTCTTATTCTAACCATATTCATAGTCCTTTTCTGTCTACCTGCGGTGTTCCTGTGTTCTACATATATTTATTTATTACGTACGAAGTTTTGGCAATTCATTTTGGATTTTACAAAATTTCAATCTTGTTTTTTCATTTTGTTGTGTTGTTCCTTGTCCATTAATGGATTTACCTTGCTCTTAATATTGTGTAGAGACCCCTTGAATGGAAGTAAAAATGTTAAAATATTGCTATATTCTTGAACTTTCAACTTCTAAATGTTAGTACGCCTTGTAGTAAGCAGTCCATAATAGCAGGCATGAATATTACATTGAAGACAGTGTAATGGAATTCAGATATGTCAGATAGGCCTACATAATAACAGCATAGTTGTCGACTACGTTTTTCTTCGTGTTGCTGATTTTATTATTGATTATATTTTGCAACATCGCTGTTTCTCACTTAAAAGTAAGTTGGTTTTCACGATAGTATTCAAAAAATGTCGCGGCCTACATACGAACAGTTAGACTAACACGCAAGCAATAGACATGAAAGGGAATGCAGACATCACCCAAAGTCACAGACATCAATATAAGTATAGACAACTGTTACACACTCCAAATCTACTAAAGAAACTCAACTAAGGTTAAATCCATGAATTGCTTTAAACTTAGCCGGGAAAAGGTATGGATATCATATCAACAATAAGGTCAACAAAAAAGGCCATTTTTTAATTGACAGTGTTGTCTGGAAATCAGTTGCTGGTAAAAACAAAAGTTTATTCAGCTGATTAGTGTGTTTTATGGATGATGAGTGCAGGCTATGATGGTTTTAGGTTGGAGATACACCAAATAATCCTCAATAATCCTTATTGGGGAGCATCACGACAAATATTGCGAGTCTAACTCACATTTTAAGCAGTTCTTTCAGCTCCGGCGATACGATGTGCATGGAAATGTTTCAGTTAACCCTATCTTGTTGAATCATTTGATACATGTATCGAATAGGCCATTAACAGTTCATTTGAATCTAGTTGGCGTCTGGAAATGGAGCAGTGAAACTTAAAACATGAGAATATCTATTTCTCCACCTCTTTTTAAGTATTTTTTGCAGTCACCTAACAACATAATCTGAGCTCGGAGGAACTTAATTGGCAACTTAATAGACATGTATGGAAAACGCTCATAAAGTTAATTAAGACCATTAGGGCCGAAACAGAGAGAACACAGCGACAGGGTGCTCCCAACTGCCTTAGCATTCCCTAAGAAACATTCTTTGATTTTTCGTTTTAGCTGAAAGCACCCATGAAGCTTAGGCCATAAAATTATCTCTATTAAAGAGTGGGGCTAGACAGTGTCGCTGTTTTCAAAACAGGTCTTAATGTCGAGAACAGAGGAAGATGGAAAAACACCAAAACACAGGCAAGACAATCGTGTTAAACCCGTCTCTAATAATAACAAGAGGTAACGATTTATTTCGGACAAACAGGACAGTTAAAACATAAAAGGGTTCTGCATCAACTTTGAGTACTTTCGGAAGTTTTTTAAAAGCATGCGCAAATCCATTTTGTTCGCCAGAGACAATTCGGGATGAATACCTAGTTACATAATAGATGAACCCGTGTGGTCGAGGAAATCTTATCGCCCATTCTACCCAAACAACGCTCCGTCTTACCGTATTGGTCTCTAATCTCAGTTAATAACGGTGCCTCTATAGCGCACCCTCTTTGCCTTGTATGATGTATGTAATTTTCGCTTAGCTATTCAAGCTTAAGTCCAACCGCCGGTTTAAATATTTGCTCGCTGCATATTGATTTCGTGATGCCGTAAATCCTATTATATGCAAGTCGTCCTTATGCAATTGAGTTGCATTGTTTTATAGTCTTAATAAACATTCGCAAATGCCTTGCTAGTCTAGAGCTTAGCAATATTGCAAATTGTTTTTAGCGTCTCGTTTCAAATTGCATTCACACGACGACAAGTCGTTGACCCATGTGCCCTTCAAGTTATGCAGTGAGGCACACAACAACCTGTCTACCTACCATCGCCAGGGGGTAACGTAAGCTGTTTGGTTTCTTTATAGCTATTCCCCCAGTATATCGAGTCGAGTCAATCATGTCTCGATAACTAACTCTTTTCAGTAACTTTCATTGTATATCTATAATCTATAGCTACTGAAAACTGCAAATGATATTTCTTGTTATTTTGCAAAATTTCACTGTCGTTTCTTATTTATGGGTCAATCAGTTAATGAGCAGATCTTACTGTAGGCTGGAGACGTTTAGGCTCACACAATGTCTTGTCCATATGTCTTGTCCAACATTTAAGATTGAAAAAACATAATTTTCCTTTATTTTTCTTTGAGAATAAACACATTTTGCGCATTATCCTAAGGAGTCCATTAAATTAGGATCAACAAAAAAATAAACTTTTGTAAGGAAAGCTTGTACAACATGGTGAGAACAACTTTCGGGACTTTCGGCCCTCCTTCCACAGTATTACATAACCGCCACTGATATCTTAACCAACAAAGGACTGTGACGTCATGTAATTTAGTTGCTGTTGCTGTTGCTTTTGTAGTTGTTAAGTATTTCATTGCGGATCAGTGGACAAGCCACGTGCTAGCGTTTTTATCTTATATTTAACGTATCTACGTAATGAATTCAAAGAAGGTTTGCTGTCGTTATCAAATTTTTCGAATATCTTATTTTGTATCTGATCTAAGAACAGTTGCCAAAAGACCTGGATCCGCGAAGTAGCACCTAGGATCAAACATCTGCAATATCTTGCAATATAAATATTTTTTAGCTATATTGATATGTATTAGATTGCTTTGCAAACTTTGGCTATAATACTAATAATAATGATAATAACTTCGTTTCATCAGGGTAAATCTCTTCAAACTCTATTTGCTGTTATCAAAAACGGCCCTGATTTTACTAGTCCCCGTTTATTACAATAAAAAATTAATATTGAAAATAAGATACTAACTAGTAGTTATTTTGTTTATAATTCATACGTTATTAGTTATTAGTATGTTATTAGTTATATATACGTTATACGTTATTAGTTGGTTTAATATTATTTGTTTTACCAACTTCCAGCGAGTTATATAATAAATAAAACACTTGTGATGAATCCGGGCGACCAACGTCCACCGTACCATTTGTAGGGCGCTGAGCGCGATAATTACAGCATCAATTATCTTTCGGAAATCGCTGGGTTTAGTAATTGTCCCCGTAGTCGTCTTACGTTTAGTGGTGTGGCTGACAGTCAGTGGCAAAAAGACTTAAAATGCGAAGCAGCATGGTTATGATGATTATGATGATGATAGAATTATGTATCGTCAAAAAAATAATAATACAATGCTATCATTACCACAAAATAATTAAAACCATCCTTAAATCAAATTCCAGATACTATAGAACTAACCAAAAATAATTGGTGTAAATTATGTAACAGCTAGTATCTACTATCCAACTGAAAACACACCACCACCTTCAACGCAGAAAAGTTCAATCGAATAGCAAACAGCGGGATTCGATTTTTGAAGAAAAGTCATGCATCCTAAAGCAAAATATCAACTCTATAGAAATTGGAACTAGATTTGAAACATATGAAACCTAGAAGTGACACGAAATGATGGACATTAAAATACAGGAATGAACTATCCAACTTTCGTTACAATGCAAGCATCCACCCGTACAGGAGAAGATAAGTTTATTTGGAAAGCCCCTTGGGCTAATTTGCGCTTGACTTCATATTAGCCCAACAAGCGACAGGGTAAAACCCAGGCCAAGGAAGGCCCAAGAGAAGATCATGCTAGTTGTATCAATTATCTGCAAAGCCTATCGTTGCCGCAAGATGGTGGGGTGAAGAGGGAGAGAGGGTCTTGTCTCTTATCCCCCTTGTGAAGTAGCTAAATATTACCGTAAACCAGCGGATCTTTCGAAAATTAACAATCAATCGTAGGAAGTAACAATTCAACATAAATTGATTTCGATTTAGCGCTAATGGAAGACTAAGGAAGTTTCGACTAAGAACGTTTCCTCTTTTTCTTAGGGTATGCTGATTCAGGGCATGAAGCTCTGTATTTTCTAGTCATAGAGAAAGGCAGACTCGAAGCTTGTTTGTGTGTGTTTACGGGACTAATTCTATAATTGTTTATTATAGGGCTGGAAACTATTTGCTAAACAGTGTTGTAATTTAGACAGCTCCTTGTTACCTGCTGACATCGCGTCTGTCTTTCAGGCCACCGATGGGAATTAATTTACTTTGATTAATAGGAATGAAAAATATTTTCCCATGCCTTTTGACGAAATTCTTATGCCTTTCCTGTCAACGTTTTGGGTTGCCGCTTTTTTTGACGAAATGGAACACAGTTTTGGTCTAGTTGAAGACACGGCGCAGCTTAGAAAATTAATTCTGACTTTTGAAATGCAGTAATGCCGCAAAACATTTTGAAAAAATTTCAGAGGATTCTAAACTAGATTTTTTTAGGCGTGGATCATGTGTAATATTGAAGTAGCTGATAATTGCCACAGCTTCCTCCAGACAAAATAAACATAAAATCAGACAGAATTGATAAATTGATGCAAATATAAGTGGAGACAAGCGTTTAACATACTGAGACCGAGCGGCGTTACACGGGCTTTGCCCTAAACGTGAAAAGGGAAAGCCCTCAGAAGGCAAAATTTTTTCCAGGTTTTGTTACAAGGCGAATTCTAGACGGAAACTGTAACCAATTTAATAAATTAGTGAGAAAATTTCATTACACGACAGGAAGCAGGAAACTAGGAATCTAAACTTCAAGGACTCATATCGATTCTGTCAAGCCACCGGAAAAGGACAGGCGTTTTAGAGACGTTAGACATACAAAATGTCAGACTATTTCCAAAGGAGTCATAATATAATGCTGCAGAGAAAACCTCATTGGTAAGCCCATCTCTCGACACTATAAAGAAACTCTGACAGCCCAAGAACTGTTTAAAATCTTTTGGTTTTAACCCGATAATGTCCTGGAAAGATTTCCAGCTCAAAAATTAATAATTCAAAATCCCCGGGAATACCTTTTGATTCCTCTAGTTGTTTAACTCCGTATAATTCCCTATAAGATAGGAAGTGCGGATTTGGGTCGCATAATCTAGCATTACACCATTTTTTTCTTGTCTGAGTCACTTTGACACAAAAGTCCAGTCCAATTCAAAAGCTTAGTCAGAGGAAAGAATATCTTTTTAAGAGTTTAACTTCAAAAGTCACTGAAAAGCTTGTGGAAATCTATTTCTATCTCCCCCAGGTCGTCAAATAGACTTTTTCGGTACACAATGATGCCGATCCCAAATGAAAAGCACAATGGAATTTCGAGCCTTTTCGTAAAAATTAAGACAAATTTACAAGTCGCACAAATTAAATAAAAAAATCCAACTCACCAACAGCGAAGCTGAAAACTGTCGCAAAAATGTAAATGTATACCAAAGATACTGAAGATCTCCTCATAATGTCAGCAATATTCTACTTCCAAATAATACATAAGGCAGAAAAAGCTTTTAACAAAATCCGATAATCAGTTCTATGAACGCAGGTAACTCAGTCAGAAATCGAACAACTTTTATAGAAAGTTCGCGACTATCCTTCTGGGCCTACTGGTTGGTTGGCCCTTTGGCGAGTAGTCTTGACTGTAAAGAACTATGCACATGTAATCGCAGGTTAAGTACAATCACGTTGTCCAATATTGTCATCTGCCCGTAACTTGATAATTAGTGGTGACAGAAAGCAAACCGAGCTCATGGAAAGATGTGTCCCCTGGCCGTCCGTTTGAAAATGACGCTAGGGCTGCATAGCCGCTCTTATATGCACGCGCACACGAGCCATTTATACGTCGGAAATACTTCAAAAAAGCGTCCAATTGGACGAAAGAGAGACCAGATATATTGGACAGTGTCTCAAGTTGAGTGTTAAATGACAACCACGATGGTCACTGCGACGAAAATACTATTCCAGCAAAACGTGTATTTCCAAATGGTGACAATTGGATGTGTGAAAGTGTGATATTTCGTTGCGTTATAATTGGTGTACGTGCAATGTCGACTGATTTTGTTAAAATGGAGTGAACATTTTACTGTACTGAAATAGTGTACTCTAGTCTACTGTAATCTAAGCAAATCATAAAATAAAAATAAAAGCATAAATGGAGCCTTTGAAAATTTGTTAAAATTGATTGAAAATATTTCTGTACTGACATAGTGTACTATAATCTACTGTAATTTAAGCAAATCATAAAATAAAGATAAAAGCATAAATGGAGCCTTTGAAAATTTGATAAAATTGATTGAAAATATTTCTGTACTGACATAGTGTACTATAATCTACTGTAATTTCAGCAAATCGTAAAATAAAAATAAAATAAATATAAAAGCATAAAAAGGATCCTTGAGAAGCTGATCTATACGCATGCTCAAATGATGCAAAACGGGGAATTTCCGGACTTGCATTGGTTCGTATCCCCAACCATGAAGCAACTGAGAAAGTGGTGTTTTGAAGAAACATGCGTTCTCAAAGAGGAAAAGTCAAAACCTAGCCAATCATTTATACGATAAATACGCATCATTCTTTACATGCGCACTGCATCGAGCTGCACAAATATTAAGGAAAACTGTAGCTACCTTTCTCGAAGAAAAGACCTTTTTGACCTCGATAAATAATGCGCTGGCTCTTTAAATATTCAAACTTTTAAATTCACCTCATGTCATATATTTCATCTTCATGCTTTGGAAGTATAGGCCTATGTTGTCTTTCTAGCAAATAATTGTAGCTTATACTTTCTCACAGACAGAAAAAGCCAAGTCTCTTAATTCTTTTCATTCCAGTACATTTACCAGGCAAAGATATTTTATCAATTGGGTTAAAAGATCGAGCTAATTAGCATTAGTCTGGATTTAATTAGTTTTTTAAGCTTTTTCCGTTTCCACTGCATTGCAGAAATTTTATCAAAATTATCTTCAATCTTTCCGTCAGTCTTAAGTTGCATTACTTGATCTTTGTTAAGCTCCACTAGTAACTAAAAATTATCTCAAAGGATGAAAATATGTTCTTTTATTTCAAATGTTGATGGCCGTCCGGGGCTGTCGGCAGTGGCTAGCCTGCTCTGATACAAAGGGCTTAGTAACTATCAAATTTATTGTTGCACCATTTTCATAGCTCCAACATGTGCAATTCTCGGGAATCAAGAAAGGCTCGTTTTGACACTTTCAATTACATACTTGACTTTCTCGAGTTCCGTGGTAAATAAGGATCGTTTGTGCATTTTGAGTTTGTGAAAAACAGTAAAACTTCGCATTTCTCCCACAGTATGAGCATATTGCAAATCATTTTTGAAGACAGAAATTCGATCTGGCAGCCTCAAACGCCACTTCCGGCGAGACACAATAGGCCTTAGTGGATCTAAATCAATATGAACTTGGTATTTCAACAAAATTCAAATTAAATCTGACTCAGCAGCTAAAGTCAGAATAGATTAAAATTGCCATATTTCTTATTTGAGTACTTTGAATTGTGAAACGCTGGGGTTTTGGGCTATCAAAAACGGATCTGATCTTCCTTTGATAACGACTTTCACATAGGCCTATTCCGTTCTCTTTCAAACTTTTTTCACTTAGATTTTGCATAGAATAACACAGAACAAATTTGTCATCTTTTCAATAATAACATCACACAAGATAAGAGCGTCATCTGCGAAAAACTATAAATTACGCTACATGGCCTTTAAAAATACGAGAGAAAATTCCAGTATCTTCAATGGGGAAGATTTTCTGACTTTTTGGGCCTAGCCCTTTATTGAAGTAACGGTTACAGTTTAAAAGTAGTATAAATACATATATATATATATAACATATATAAACATTAATTATTTTTTCATATATACATTAAACTTAAATCGCCACCTTAAAGACAAAGTGAATATTAATAAATAAAAAAATCATTCAAAATAACAACGTTCTCGTTTTTTTGTAAGTCATACGCACGAAACTTTGTTCGGTGTCAAACATATTTTCTTGGCTCCCACAGTAAGATCACTTTAGAAAGCCTACAAGCATTTTTCTAGATATTTTTGGAAGTTTTAAAATGTGTCAAAATATGGATTATATTCTGTAGACATTTATTTAATGTAGCAAGTCAATTTCTTTTTTCTCTTAATTTTTAATTTTTATCAAGCAACGCGTGAAAGTTATTGCTCTGAAATCCATACCAAAACATATTTATCTGCGCGCGCGGCTCTTTTTGGTGATAATGGCAGCAAATAATAGCTGACTTTCCACAGTTGGCACACCTTAAAAACCCGAATAAAATAACCTCTATTTTTGAAGCTTAGCCTAGCAAAGGTTCTTAGCTTAGCCTAGCAAAGGTTCTTAATCCTTGAGTCTAAATTGCACACTAATTCAGCTAAAAGTCTACTCAAAATGCCCATAAATCACTTCCTTTCGAACTCCAGCATGTCTTATATTTTAACTCTTAGTTTTTAATTAACTTTATAAATGTGTCACAAAAAATCCAAGGCAATTTTAGCATAGAGTTTGTTAAAAAAAGTGATTCTTTTATGCTGGTTTTTACTGTATACACGTTTTACTGTGTACGTTTAGATATCTGGTCTTGATAACATAGGCAAATTTTAAAAGTAATGTAGTACCCATGAGATTTTCTCCAATTTTACAATAGGAGACATTGTGCAACTTGATAACCTATATTGATGATTTATGGCATTGACTATGTTTATGGTAAGGAGCGGGACAGAATTTTAGATTTTAAAAGGCCAAAAAACGTAAATTATTACCAGAGAATAGAGAAGCATACCTCTAAAGGGGACCAGACGCTCCCCTCGCCGTGCAGCTACCAAAGGGTACTAGCTCCTGTTCCCATAATGTTCTAATCTTCTAAAGGTCTTGACCCTCCATC
>JAACYV020120893.1:0-10379 GCA_009936425.2 Chrysaora fuscescens
GAACTGAATTGAGTGACTTTTTCTATGAATTTTATATTAGCAGAAGATGACAGTAATCACGATTTGTCGGAATTGGGGGTGTGCGCGTGGCTAAATGACGAAATGCAAGATGACAGAAAGAATGTGAATAACCACTCTTGGTACGTTTATGGGCTGTCATAGAATAGATAAAGGGGCGCAAAACTACTTTCAGAAATGGAAAGAGTGAGCTGCAGAGCATGGTGAAAATTACTGCTGAAGTCTATAAACTTTTGCAGTTGGCTTACTACCGTTATCGCATCGAGCTGTCCTCAAAGACCAACAACAGCTTGGGTCAAGTTTAATTTCCATTCAGATTTTTGTCAAAAGATCTCATTAGTAAAATTAAACATTTGTTTGATATAATGGACATGATGGGAACTGGGTCCTGAAATTTGACAAAAGAAATGTTAGAAAAGGGATCAGGATGTTGAGTATTGTCATTTATTATGATATTGTAGAAAGGAACTTTTTTTGTGTGAAATATTTGGAGTGAAAATTATTAGAAAATATTGAGAAAACTTGATTTCTTATGTTTTTCTTGTGTACAAGAAAAGAACCTCAGCTAAGCTAAACAAATCAGTGTAGTGGAAGAAGGAGTTTGCTTTTAACGTTTGTCGCGGAAGATCTTTTTAGATTACATTTACTAACAATCTTCACTTAACTGGCACAATTTGAAACGTGGATACCACTTGTTGAGTCCTTTGTAGAAAGTGTCACACAAACACTGAATAATTCAATATCCATGGATGAATTGGTTTGGCTTAACAACTGGTGCCCAGACCTTCAACTGGTATCCTGTAATACGCTAACGGTTTTTCGTTCGGAG
The DNA here is from genome assembly GCA_009936425.2 of Chrysaora fuscescens. NCBI lineage: Eukaryota > Metazoa > Cnidaria > Scyphozoa > Semaeostomeae > Pelagiidae > Chrysaora > Chrysaora fuscescens. The sequence continues at coordinate 848 of JAACYV020120893.1, forward strand.
GCGATAGAGCGTGTAACTATGACCACGTGTAATATGCAAGGCTCATTAGCCTGGCGATGAATACAGCAATCAATATAGAAGGTTGAAAATAAAAACGAGAAATTTAGTGCTTTAATTTTTTTATCAAATGCTTTCGCGAAATCCGTACAAACCTTTTCTATTGTCCATGAGATAAGAATGGATATTTAACAAAAAAATTCCAAAACCCCCGTACTGTACTGTATGTGAAAAAATGCTATCCGTAGAAACAGAAATAGATCCGTCCTCCAATATTCATATGCAGCACAAGGCAAAACCTATTAATCTGTCCAGAAATGTGATTTACGAGCATGATTTCAATAACTAATATCTCATGACGGTAAATTAAGTATAACATGAACAAACAAAAAGCTTCGAAGTCGCAAGTATTTTCTGCCAAATCGGAAAAGGGAATTTATTTAAGATGATTGACCCGATTACAGTCAGAGCCAGGCCAGCAGCACTGATGCCGACACGACCCTCACACTATTCATCTGATCATAATAATATTGAATTCCTCAGGCATTAATTGATCGGATCTGCTTATCTTTATTAGAATTTTTAACCGAAAAGTTATTTTTATAGAGTTCCTCCATTCATTTCATTGGCTTGCTTGTTTTGCTTCAATTAACTAAATTAATTGCTACAAGCCGCAGCCCAAGTAGATAAAAGCATTGTTTTAAATGCGTAGTTGTCTACACGTTTGTTGAAATGCAGAAGTTTCTAAGATAAAGTGCGGAAATGGGGGCGGGGGAGGGTTAACTAAGAGTACCACCAATTGTTTCGATTCTCAACATCTAATTAAAAGAAATATCCACCCCCTGGATTTGATCTGGAATGAATGGCATTTCTTTAATTAAACCTCACTCAGGGTAAATCGCTGTCCTTTGTATTTCATCATTTTATACAAAATATCTAGTCTTTTATTGCAATGTTTCTATCACCAAGTACAATGGGAAGTCTGGGGCAAGCTATTTCGAATATGTTTTCGATTTGTAATTGATTTTGTTTTGATGCAATCATGACAAAGCACTGTCCTTCGCCTCTCTTTCAATATTAACCATGACATATGTATACCTGCCTTGTTGCTGCTCACGAATGCAATAACGTGGAGAAACCATGACGACACTCAAAAAGTTGCTATTTCCAGGGTTCTTTGAAATTTGTGAGACTGGAAGAATATAAATGACAGCATTGTGGATCAAGTCATTGAAAACAACGGGCCATTTGTGAGTCGCTATCGCTGTAATGGCAGGTCATCGATTTAAGTCAAAAATTATTACGTCGGTTTTACTTATTTTGTTTTGTGTAGCTACCAGAGCTGTTACAGTAGGAGACTATCAGAGAAAACGGAGTGAAATTCTTGTCAAAAAAGCTTCGAAAATGTGGAAAGATTCAAGTCTGTTGAAAATACGCAATGAGTATCGAAACTGGGTTATTCGAGATCCATTGCCCTTGGAATCAAATATTTCAACAGAACAACAAAAACAGATTCGACTAAAAAGATCTATTCATAGAGAAAAAATTCCAAGATTTTCTATTGCAAACACTTCTCCATATTCGTCTATTGTTTATATTGCTGTTGGATGTGTAGGGACCCTGATATCACCAATCCACGTGTTAACCGCAGCTCACTGTGTTCACGATGGAAAAAAAGAGCGTGGAGGACATCTTATGAACCCTTTAAAAGTTGGTAAGTTTATCTTTACTTGGATTTACGGTATTTGCAAAAAGCATGTGATAGCAGTAGGTAAAAGACGAGAATTTCGAGGCAGATAGCAATACATTGAAAACCCAACTGCAACATTGATGAACATCTAACTTCTCTGGCTATATCAAGACCATTCTTTTTATCTATTTTCCATCCCTTCCTATAATCGACAAAGTCTTAAAAACATTTAAAAAAGGGGAATTCAAGGATATTCACGATCACGGCTTTTTAGTGTAAAATCGAAAGCTAGAGGAAGTTACCATGTTCGAGTCATACTTGAATTAATATATTAGCTAGTAACTGACTAAACATTTATACTGAATTGGTCAGAAGGATAAAAAGATGAAATTTTCAGAAATGAATCGTTTATCCCAAATTATTTTCACCCTGATTTAAAATAACTAAAACAATTTTTCACACAGTTTCTGCTTTTACTATCTGTTTATCAACAGTTTGCGAACTTTTCATTCGCATTTGATCGTTAAACTTCGCGGATTATTAACATTCATCAATAGGCCTATACCACCTCATGTCAATATTTAAGCATCCTTATCAGAAATTATCACTTTTTGAGAAATTAATGATTGTAATGAGCCAATATACATTTATGTCCTACTAGGCGGTGATATATAAAGGTCAAATTTCACTTTACCTTCCATGGCCTTAATCTAAGAATTAGAAGCTAAATAAAAATCTACTCAAGACATTTTTTCGTACATATGAGCCAATAAGAAAAATCTAAACAACTTTGACAAACACGACTTTTATGAAACAGGAATTTTCGCAATCCATGATGCCTTTGTTACTTTTGGGATTTCATTATTGTGGTCTTGCGTGAACATAATTCTTTGACAAGATCAGTCAAATCAAGGAAATTAATTTTCAAATTGAAAAAAAAATGGGCACGCAACAGCGGCCATGTTTGCTCCAAGAAATGTTTTGATGGCGGTATAGGGCGAGACTGTCAAAGAATTTTTAAATCACGAGTTTACCTATAATTGCAATAAAATATAAAACAACCAATAATGGTCGGAAATCCTTAAATGCAATTAGGAATGAAGGTCGTTTTTATGTTATTGACAAGCATACAAAATGGTTATTTCCTGTGTTATTCATTGCTGACAGGCGAATGCAAATGCAGAACAAGAAATCAATATAGAATCTTTGAAACCAAAAATTGTGGATGGTCTGGTCATTTTCATTAGTGGTTGTGAAAGACATACAAGAAACAAAACCCCGGACCAGTACCAAATGGGCGATGAGAACCAGTATACAGGATCAGTACCCACTTGTACAGTAGCTATATAAAGCTGTCCTGTTTCTCCCCACTACTCTACAATAATGTTTGAACGGAAAGAGAGATGCCGCAAGTGCATGTCACGAATCGCTGGGGCACTTAAGACAGGGGAAAAGAGGGAAAAAAGTCAAACAGACAGGGGTCCTCTTCAATAAGTAAGTCCTGGTAACGAAGCCGATTTTGAGTTGATACATTGCAGAATGGATTCCGAGTATCCGTTTTCACAGTACATTTAAGGTAGCCCATGTCATTTGAGCTTTATTAGTAGAGACGAGGATATATTTTATGCGATAGGCGTTTATGAAAGGCGATCATGGGCGATCATGTCCATACATTTTGATTAATTTTCTTCATGTGTTACTTAATGAATATTTATTTCATTGCAGGTCTTATCAGACGCAATGGTAGACAGCACAAGATCAGAGTGAAACAAATTTTTGTTTCAAAAGAAATAAGGCCAAATACAGAGAGTAGATTTGCTTACGACTACGCTGTTTTAAAATTGGTTCGTCCACACAAAAGATCTTTTTTGCCTGTTAAAGCGACTAAGAGACGCACACGGGCATTAACTTTTCATGTATTGGAAAATGAGCGAAAACGACGCTCTTTGGTCATGTATAAATATTCACACTGCCCTATACTGAATAAGGACGGTAAAAACTTTTACAAGATTCTTGCAAAGGATTGCCCAAGCTCGCCTGGAGATTCAGGTACTGCTGTCTTTGATAGCTCCCAACACATTGGAAATTCCGTAATTGGGTTGTTATCTGCATGGGCAAAGTATAGGTCTCCTTCAGGTGGTCATTATTACGCAACAGTCGTTCTAAAATTTGCTGACCTTGATGTTGCCAAGATAAATAGTTGGGTGCAAGGCTCTTCATAATGAGGCAAAAAATTGCAACATCAGTATCAAAAGCGATGAAATAACCATGTTATCTTGTCAAAATTGTTATAACGACGCGACTGGGCTGCTGCAGCATCATACAGTTGAAGACTAGAGAGAATTAGACAAACATGTTGCAAAGAACTGATATCATTACAAGTGGAGGAAAATTACGAAACGATTCTAGGGAGCATGGCGAAGCGATAAACGCACAGTTCATGTATCTATGGATGATTTGTGGTATTGGCTACATCATTTAACTTTCTGAAACCCGATGACCCAAAATTCTGTTGATAGCTTAAAGTTGAAGTTGATAATGTAATGTTACCATTTTTTAAGAAATCGATTTGGTTTGACAAACATTTACACTTCGCAACTGATTAATTTGTGGCTCGCTTCAATGTACGATATCTACAGGGCTCAATTTTCACCTTCTCTACAAACCCAAGTTTCTTAGGAACTTGGAAAGCAAAGAGGCATTTGGTCGTTAGTGCTTGAGATCGGAAGTGGAATTGTAAAAGCAGAATCTTATGATAGACGATGTTACTGGAGGTCTGAAGTGTAAATTTCCAGTCGCATTAGAATTATTATAGCAGAGCTTTTTACGCAAAAGAATATTTGTTTTTAAGAGGTAAATATCATATTTATTAAAAATATTTGTATGCTTGAAAAAGTAAAGTAAAAAGAAATTTACAATGATCAGAGCTTTGTGTTCTCTTTTAACGTTTCTTCTAAAGTATGACTCTACTCATATTATGCAAATCAGCTGCGACTTTCATGTCCGGCGGTTTTCAATTTTGTACGTTTGATATGATTGCAAATGTGATAGCAACAACAACAACCACAGATACAGAGAATTTATCTCTTTTCAGTTTAATGACTGTATCTTTATCAATGTTGGATGACTTAAACTCAGATGTACCGATATTGTAGAAGACCCCTAATAGCAAATGCGTCTAAACTGCAACTATTAGTAACAACAGTTTAGAACTTGATTTGAACATAGATAAAGCTGTTTGTATCGATTAGATTTGAATAATTTTGCACATTGATTTTGACCCAATACTTATTTCAAGAGTAAAATATGTAGAAAGAAGGGCGTCTGGCCAATAGATTACATTAGAATTTCCCAAGAAGAATGTAGCTACGCGATAAATAATGACAATGCGCAATCAATCTATTTTACCGAATGTGGGAACGATGAAAAGGTGTTGAGTTTTCGACTTTAGCTGCATAAAAAAACACGTTAAAAACACGCTATATTCTTTAGCTCGAGCATTTTTCTTGTTTAGTTTTTTAAGTTTCTTGGGATTTGATAATTGTACTTACAATCACGTTTCTCATAACTGGCCTAGCTACGTTTTCTAGGTCATTACTTGACAAACGCTAAAGCAGAGCTGTGAACTCAAAGAGTTTGTCACAATTGCAATATTAAATTAGATACACAGTAAAACTACTGAAAAAGAAAAAAAAAACAAATACGATTTTTTTCTGGACTTGTTTGTAATTTCAAATCAGATTAAATTAATGTGCTTAAACTATCACCGTCACAACTTTGTTTTTACTAATCAACAAAGGTTCCAAAAATGTATTTTTGAATTCTACCCTCTACTTCATTGATTAAATTCAAATTGCTCAATTCCATTAAAGTTGCTGTTTGCGGATGTTTTATATTAAAGATTAAAATATAAAATCCTATGAGCGCTCTTTCAAATTTGCTATTTCAATTATTATATTCGGTTTTTGCCATATCAACATTGTTACTGTAGTGACGTGGCCTAGAAAGGTCTGTCTGGGTTACTTTTTAGATATCCTCGAGCAGAAGCAGCAGTTAGTAGTATTTGATGGAAAAAAAATCGTATTTTAATTTCAATGCATCAAAGTAATTAACACTGAGCTTGGATCATTTTTGCGTGAGATGCTGCTTTTGGTTTATTTAACAACGCCGGTAAAGGTGGGGCTTCCTAGCTTTGTTTTGAGAAAGGTTCTTTAACAAACCAACACCCAGTGCAGAGACCTACCTCACGCAAAACTACCGGAAAGATTTAAAGAATATTTGGCATTCTTAAAAGAATTATAAATATGTTATCTTTGGATTTTTGAGTGGGAGCTTTGTGACACAATGACAGACAAGCGAATTTCCAATAACAATTTGATCCTTATCTGAATAATTTCCTAGCTCTACTCCTGAATATGTTTGATATGTCATAAGTGGATTGCAGCTCCATTGTTTCCAATTAGCCCCTGCGAGGTTCCTTAAGAGGCGAAATAGATCAACTGAGACGCTTTGTGTGATTAACTTTAGCTCCCAGCGCTGCATTCAATTTGACGCGTGCTGATTCTTTCCGCTTATAATCACACTAGTTTATGACTGGGTAACGCTGCACGACGTCTGAAAAAGATTAATTAGCCTTACAATTTCCTTTTTTGATGCCACCGTAAGAGCCATATCACTTCAAAAATGTCTTGTGTGGAGTCCCAATTCTCTTCAAAAAAAGCAAATGCGGAATAATTAAATTCCTCTCCACTAATACGATTCACGCCCAATTTTTATCGAAATGATATCATTGAAATTAGGAAGCCAAATTGCCTATAACAAATGTTAATTCTTTCAAATTACTTTCTAGGGCTAAATAACCCTGCCTTATCAAAATTAAGTCTCGAAGATGAAGTAACTAGCAATTTCTTGTAACTGGCAAGAAACCTAGAAAATCTTGCACAGATCAACTAAAAGAATTTCCAAAGAAATTGATAAACATTATCAAAAGAACAAACTTTAAGCGGTCATTGGTCACAACTACAGTCCATGTAACACTGACATAACATAGCATGAAGAAGAAAAGATCATTGCCAGGAATAGCAGCACAAGACGAGAAAAGCACACGGTGATACATCAAATGCATGCAAAGAACATGCATGCAAGATGGCCGAATTGAATGATTAATTTTCATAGTCCAATGAGACTATGGCATAAGATAATAATGAATTCACAAAGTGTAATGTGCATGACATAAGGCAGTCATGGCGCCCCATAGTTGATCATGTTAACTTATCTGCAACCCGTTTCTCAGTACAACTATTTCAAGACTTGAATTGAAAATATGAAATAAACCAGACTTCTTTCGCATAAGGCATAGCTAACGAAGAAACATATAAACAATTCTCAATAGGTATATGAACCAAACGGACGATGGAGAAAAGGACAAATAAGAGTTTTACATTACTGCTTTTGTCAATTTACTGTGAATATAGTGCTTTAGAGCTGTTTTTATAGCTCTATTGTATATCCATTGTATTTGTACGTATCCAGAATTTCTCATCGTCAGTGTTTCCTGGAAAACTATATACATTGATCATGCAAGTTTAGAAATAATCAAGCACACTGTAGACAATGAAATCAGAAGTTCATTTCCAACTTAATTATAAGTTTGTTTGTTCAATCAATTTATTAAAATGTGGTGTTATGAACAGGTAAACAAGTCAATGTTGATGCATAACCTTGCCGACGTAACCACGCAAAAAATCAAGTGTGGCAAGTAAATAAGTTTCATGCTGATTTTCTCAGTTCCATATAAAATCAAAGCAAAAGAAGCAAAGAAGCTAGAATAAGCAACTAAAATCTCACTGCCATCAAAAATTTGATTTGAATAATTGATTTGTTGACTCTAAGACAACATAAGAATCATTTGACGCGATTTTTTCGAGTTGGTTACCAAAGGTTAAAAGATGTGCTGGCTTAGTCTCTTATTACGAGCATTCACATCTGCCAAGACTAGAATGCTATGATTGACGTCACATAAATAGTTAGAATACGTTAGCATATCAAAAACATAGAACATTTAATCCTCCTTCAGGTGACTTACAGAGCTGGCAATGGACCCCATGCTGAGTTATTTCACAACTTCCTATGTCAAAATAGGATATAGCTAGCAGAGTAATGGTCACGCCCACTCGATTTCCACAGCACATCAGTTTCAAGTAGCAGTGGGGTATTTGAAATTTTCTCTCTGTACAGTGGGTTGACAGAGAACTCAATACTGTCTGACAGAAGTTTCTTAGTATGAAAATTAGTCTCTCGTCAGTTGTTTTCATCATAAGCATCGTGTGAATTTCTCATGAAGATTATTCAATAATTGTACGTTGTAAGTGAAAGAAAACATGTAGGCGTGTACAAAGAAGATCTTCCTGGTTTGCCTGTGAATCTCGGTACTGATTACTGCCAGGAAATTAGTTACCAATAACATGCTGTGGCTTAAATCTCATTCTTCCGTGTTAAATAACATATAATTTCCACCGAAAACTCTCAGTAACTACACCGGTAAAATTATTTCTGAGTCGGACGAAGGGTGAGGATAAATCATACTTCTCGTCAAAAATTATTCTTCGATGAAACATTGCTGTAGCCTGCAATGTAATTGCCGTTGGCCAATCAGCTCAGGTCTATGTCAGACAAGGGCAAATTAAGCTTAATGTAAATCTGTTATATTACGTAAAAACAATAATAGAAAGTGAAGTATATTATGGTATAGTTATAATTGTACTGGCTGAGTATGATATAATTTATGTAAGGAAAGAAGGGATGGAAAATTGGGTATCACTCTTGTTAAACTACGTTGAGGAAAAAGACTAAAAAAAACGTGGCATTGATTTTTGTCAGGAAAGTAATGGAATGCTGTAAAAAAAAATTGGAGAGGCTTTATGCTTGAATCTTTGAGACCTACATCAATATTTGTTAGTTTCAAATCAACTAAATTACATTAATGAGTAGGAATGTCTGGCAATGCCTGCTGTTTTTAACTACTTCAAAGCATGGAAATTTTAAAGATACCGTTGCATGAATGCCAAATGATACTCCTAGTGAGGTATGCGGAGGTTGAAATTCCATTCGAGTGACAGTATGATCATGAGTTTTTCAGTAGAAATGTAGATTCAAATTGCTAACGTGGGCTACATACAAAAGGACTGCGAGGGGTAAGTATTTCGGAACAAATCTTATGTCCTGATTATGATTATAGAGGAAGCGGGCTGGACCGGTAGGTGGGCTGGCTCGTTTGCCGAGGTGGAATTTTGATTGGTATTATATGTGGAAATATCTGTCTTGGCAGGTGGGTTCACTTCAAATGACGCAGAAATTATAAATTAGGAAATAAATTTAAATAAACAGAATAAGCTTATTATTCGATATTTTTGTCTTTCTCTGTTTGTGTTTGAATGCGTGTTCATTAAGCGCAATACCCTACGACCTACAGTTTCTGATTTCTACCTTAAAGGATTTGTGCCTACTTCAACCTATTTTTCTATTCTATAACTTTACAATTGGAAATATGGTCAGATGCAATCATTCAAGATTTTAAGATCAAAAATCTATTCGAGGGGCGCCTCGGGAGCGATTTTCTACATTGCCGCGTGACACTGTGACGTATTAGTTCACTTTCCGTCGTACAAAAATCCGAATAACTTGCGTTGTGAGTACGGAAGTTGTAACGACATCCGGCAAGTGCTCTGTTTTCAAGGTGACATTGATGCTATTCCTGAAATCTGGTTGTTTTTTTTGTATGATTTCTTTGCAAAACATAAAGAACATACACTTGAGTGGTGACTGAACAAAATGATCAATTTTATC
>JAACYV020121004.1:0-10373 GCA_009936425.2 Chrysaora fuscescens
GCCTGCATAACTCGCCACTAAGAACGTCGTATACCCATAAACCCGTTATGAATGGGACTGTAATTAGCATAGCAACTCGCTCTCTGTCTGATTCTTGGAGCATTAAACAAACTGCAAAGGATAACAATATAACCGAATCAATTTTCCACAGTCTTTCAATCAGCTCACTGTTCCCAGCAAGTATTCGTTCCACTAGCTATATGCTAGAGCTAACAAGAATGTCATCGATGGATGGAATATCTTCGTTAATAAAATCTACGCACTTGTCGCAAATGACGTCATCAGTAAATGCTACAACAACCACTAACCTACAAACCCGTACAATTCAAAGCAAAGCAAGAACAACATCGCTATCTACAGCTACAATTGATTCTCTAACTACGACTGCATATCTAGCCTCTGTATCTACAATGCTGCGGATTTCTCGCGTTTCCACCTCACCTTTATCATCATCTGCGGTAACCACATTGCAGCCCATTGCTTATGGACTAGCTTATGTGCCAATGCAAGTTCCTTTATCTAAAGACGTATCCAGTCTTTCTTTTAGATTAGCTTTGGAAGGAAAGATTGTTGATACTTATAACATACTGAAGAAGAGAAGAGATGTCACTATAGCTGGAACTACCGCAAAGGTATTTATTTATTTTTAAGGTAGTGAAGCCTTTCTAATATTCAATCCAGCTTTCAGCACCAATGGGTCCTTTCTATCATAGTTTATTGTAGTGTTTCGCAGCCTTGTATATTTTGAAGTTCTAAAGACATAATTCGAAGAGGGAAATTTTGTCTCAACCGTCTATTTTTTTAGAGTGTATTAGCGTTATAATATTGTCTTGTTTCGATGAAAAAGTATGCGAATTGCCGTCAGAAAAATTGCCCCAGGAAAGTTTCCAATCATTTTTGCAGATGGGAATATATGTGATAGTATGAGCTATACACACTTCAATCAAAAATGATAGCTAAGACGCATATAGTTATCAAGATCAAATACCCAACTTAAGTGTTTTTTTTCTCCGCCTATCCAGGTCACATCTTTATCAAGGCGAGGAATTACAGAGTACGTAGACGTAGTTTTCTACGTAATGGAAACGGGCGTTGTTGTTGCTGCTCAGAAAACGGTGGATATTTTGAATCAGATGACTTTGAAAGCGCTTACTGAAAGGTTTGGTGATGTGGTAAGTACCAACAGAGTGAATGATGAATTGTGGCCAATATTTCTGCATGTCTGATCATTACCGCCAGAATCTATGTGTTCCAGGTCAAAATATGAGCCCCCAATAAGTCCTATAGAAGTGGCTTAGCTACAACTTTCGCTAGTAACGAAAACTAATGCAATTTATTGCGCTGGTGGTCTCTGTCTTGTGGACATACATGTTTAAATGCATTTGAGTCATAAAAGAAAAACATTTCATACATTCTATACACTCCCCTAATGAATAAGGTCCTTATAGCCGTGGGCCATTGGTTAGTGGCTGCCCTGCACTCTCCTCCTCAGCCCTGTGTATGATTATAGGTCACAGTTTAGGCATGCAACATTTCAAATTAATAGCAATAGCTGAAATTTGTGAATCCACAATCACAGTATTGGCTTTCACTTATTATCAAGAAACCTGTTTGGGATTCATATAATGGGGTTTCGATCCCCACCAAGGTCAAACTCGACATGAAAGAGTGAGGAGAGTCGCTAGCTGTCTGTTATTTCCGGCACAAGGCAGAAGCAATCACGAGGTGTGGTCACATTGAGAGGAAGGACTGGGGTCACACTGCTAAGATTAGCCCCGGGCTATGCAGTGGTCACCTAGTGCTCAGCACGGACACCCATAACTTGCGAAAATAGCAAGCATATGTGCCTATTAATCTATCAATCTAATGACGTAATGACGAAGCCATACAATCCCCATGCACTGCTGCTGCCAGCTATTAAATAGCTTTGTTTCCTTCTTGTATCCTAGGTTCTTGGTCCTGTCATCGTATATGGCAGTACAACAATAGGAACAACAACAATACTGCTTCCGAACAATCACCAATTGTTAGCTATGGTACTTACAGATACAGCAGCCAATAACGTGTCTGCTGGGAACAATAGGGCTTTGTTTGAGAAGAGAATGGCGGAGTACTATCGAGCTATGAAGGCAATCTCGGGAACCGTCGTTGTGAAGGTATGCATATTCTGAAATACTTGACATATTTTGATCCGAACCTTAACGATTCCGCGTAAAACTGGAATATTTTCAGGGAAATAATCCAATGCCGTTGAATCAAAGTAAAGGAAACCTTTTTGTGTATTTAGTGGAATAGCAGTAATGTGGAATACGGAGAGTGGATATCATTTTTGAAACGAGTCTTTGTGGTTTAGAAGATATTTAATGCTATTATTTATGCTGACTCGTTGTTCTTTCTAAAAAATCAAGATTTAGATAATCTAGTTTACACTAGCCATATTGGAATTTATATTGACGAATGAATACTAATAGAACAGAAGTTTTCATTTCTCAGCATTGTTTTTCCAAAATACTTTCTTATTTAGGTATAGAATGAAAATAATATGGATTTTAAAAGGCCAATTTTTGTGATTTCAGATCTACTTTCTGGTTCATGAGAAGGAAAACATCGCTTATTTAGAATTCTATATCTTTGTGAACTCAGTTATACAAGATTCATCAACTGTCGAGGCATTCTATAAAGAGAAAACTTCTTCTGCTCTTAGCGCCGTAGTTTCGTTGGCGGTAAGTATCAATATATGTTAGCTGTTTTGCTTTCATATTTGCTACTATTATAACATATTACCATACCTATAGGGGTGCCGGGGCCTGCTGAAGACGGCGGGGGCAGCGCAATAGTGAAATATAAAAATTTTCTGAGTTCATCTAGCGCAACAGGGGCTGTCACCTCTGCTCCCTGACTACCATTTTATCATATTTACCATATTATCATATCATAATATTCACCATATCATGACATGATCTTATTTCATATTCATCATGTCTTCATATTCATTATATTACAATATTAACCATATTACCATATTATTGTATTCACCGCATTATAATATCATCTTATTACCATATTCACTATATTTCCATATTCACCGAAATGCAATATTGAATATATTAGCTTATTTTCATATTTCCGTATTGCTGTATTTACCATTTTATCATATCATCCTATTACCATATTCACCATATGTTCATATTGACCGTATTAAAATATTGACCATATTTCCATATTTCCATATATCATATTACCATACTACTATGTATATATATGTATAACAGTATTATAATATCACCATGTTGCAATATTGCCACATTCAAATCACTACGTTATATTACCATATTCAACATATGCAACATATCTTAAGATACAAAATTATTCAATATGCCATATTACCATATTTAATACGTTTTTATGCTGTAACGAATTTTATTTTGGGATATACATGGAATTCGAAAGGGAACATCTTTCTGGATGAATACAATCACCTCCAGCTACTGTCTTGGTCAAATTTCTGATAGAAAGGTGTAAAATCCCTATTTTTAGACTCAATATGAGTAGGAGCGTATGTCTTAGATACTGATACCGAATCTGCTGTCGATAGTCTTATAGGAATCTTCAATATGCGTTAGTTTAATCGCATGTTCTTCATTTTTATCCAAAGATCATCGCTAAACCGTACGCTCTTAGCAACATCATATCCACGGAAGAAAACCATATCAAAATGACGTTCAAGGTTGTTGGAATCAACGTAGATGTGACAAGTCTAGCCTTTAAAAACTCGTTGGCACTCAAGATTACTTCATTGTACAGAGAGGCAAGGGATCTTATTCCCGTTAGAAGAAGAAGACGGGCTCTTGGAAGCGTGACTACTTACGTGAGTGTTGATTTACCTTCGTCTTTGAGACCCCGGTTACACTTTTCCGGTACTAAACGAAAGCAGTATAAATCTGTGCCATTTGGCCTCCCGTTTACACTATGCCGGTACAAGACGAATGCGGTATAAAACTGTGCCGTTTTGGCCTTCCGTTTACATTATCCCGGCACAGTGATGAGACAAATACGATATGAAACGAATATGATTCGCTAACCGGCTGTGAATACGGCATAGTGTAAACGGTTAAATACGGAAAATTTCTATGCCGGATTATGTCATTTCTATGCCCCAACTTTAACACCAGAAGTTTACGCATGCCCGGTTAGCTGTCTGCAGGATCCTATTCGTTTCGTACCGGGATAGTGTAAACAGTGGTTATCTTTTTGTTCCCAATGCCAAATCCAATACCAAATCACATGGCATTCGTTTCGTACCGGCATAGTGTAAACGCGGTCTCAGAGTCTTCCTTGGATATTCTTAGAGTCTTTTCCATCTTTCAAAATTAAGATATAGAGATGCTAATTCATCTATTTGCCTCTGTTTAGTGAAAGAAAGGCTCTGCTAGTCACAATAGCTAACACTTATTTAAGTTAAAGTTAACATATAAACTAATTTTCTTGAAGCTAACATGCATTTTTTGAACTTCGTTTCCTGTACTTCCAGATTGTCTCTTCAACATCGCAAAGCAGTAGGCAAGGGATCGTAGTGTTCTTTATTCTGGATAAAGGAAAGGTTCTTCTTGCATCTACAGTTGTTCCAATAGCGAACAGACTGTCTTTAAAGAAGCTATCAACGATTCTTGGTGTTGAGGTACGTAGGCTAATCATTGCAGCGAGGCAAAATTAAAGCACTAAACATAAATAATTCACTTAAAGTGGACCCATCTTTTTTTGGAGTTCGCATTTATGGAGAGAGCCTTGATAGTAACTAAGGATGCCTTAAGACAGGTTCAATGAATCATTGAATAATTAAAAATATAACCTGAAGATGGGTCAAGCCCGAAACGTTTTTTAATTCATTTTTCTGAAGTACATTGTCTGTAGCTGTTGCCTTGATTTTTGAGTCATGGTACAACTTTTATAGTTATTTCGTTTAGTTTCAATATTTGAATTATTCATTACAGAGTTTATTTAAATTCACTTTTTAGTTTTTATTTATTGAAATGCTTAGGTAACCTCAGCTCCAACTGCCGTAAAAACTACCATCCCGACTGCGAAATCCTCGCCTACATATTTGTGGATAATTGGAGTGGTTGTTGGAGGGGTTTTTCTCGTATTATTCTTCGTCGCATGTCTGTACTATAGATGGCGTGCCGGATCACGCAAAGGAATATTAAAGTTGGAGCGAGTGGAGTTGCCAGCCGAAAAATATACGGAAAAGAAAAGTGTAAGTATCACGTACCAGTAACAAAGGCAAATTTTAATATTCCATTTAGCAATCTCTTTGTTTTTTCGTTTTTTGTTTTTTCGATTCTTTATTTAAGTCAGTTTTACGTAACAAGCTTGCTGATTTATACCAACTATCTATAACTTTTGTTTGAGCTTGCTTCCCCAAAGCATGTCATGAACAACTATATGTTATTATGTATGGTTTTATTAGTTGAGTTCCAGTTTATAGCTTGATACTATTATCTCATTCATTACAAATAACTGTGTAACTGCTTTAAGTATAAGTGAAAGGATATAATTTTTTACACAACTAGAACGAACAATGATTTAACGATTCTGTTACTATGAAACGCTTTCCTTTCACAATGTCTCTAGGAATTTTAGATTATCTAAACATCATATCACATTATCTAAACGTCTCTGGCAGGGGTAAATCATGTTGATTTTTGTTTTGAAGAATAACGTATCCAATTTTGATATCTGTTTTTATTATAGCAGCATACAAACAGCCAGCACACAGCTTTTGTTCGATTCGCAGAAGCAAAAACTACTGGAGGACCGTCCATCCAAATGAGAAACTTCTCAGCGCCTCCCGAAAGGCAAAGGAATGAAGAAAATGTCACCATTTTGGCTCAATCAACGAGAAAAAAGATCGGATATCACTCGCATCCTGGCAAAACAACTAACAAACGGTAAACCTTTCATCTATTTTAGTTAAACGTTGGTTGTGGTGTTGGGTAGGTAGAGAAAGAATACACACAACTTGACGCTTATATGATTTACATACTGTTTACTGTATACTTATATATACTTCTCCTATGTGACACCAGAATTGAGCTAGAAGCATATGTTTACTTTTGGTTGAACTCTTGTTGTGGTGTTGGGTAGGTAGAAAATGGTTAGCTACGCACAACGTGACGCTTGTATGCTATACATACTATATATTATTGTATATGTGACACGAGAATAGAGCTAGAACCTAGCTACCTATTGAACTACCTCAGTTGAAAAGCTACTTGATTTTAGCTGAGTTATACTAATGTATGGATTTTATCTAGTTGTATCTCCTGCGCGAGGCTCCTTTCTTAGTTCGAAGGTTCGCGATTCTGTGGTCCGTAATTCTGGGATTAAGGTTAAGATTGACTTTATCCCGCGTTACGAGTTATGATTCAACGCAGGCAGAGGTTCTCATGAAAAACGTAAGCTACATACTGCACCTAACATTAATACCAGAGTTATTATATAGTTCATTTAATCTAAGGTTTAACCATAGTGACATACACTGATCATAAAATTAAAATAAAGCACCATAGCATGAGACAAATAATTTGTTACAAAAAGAACATGCGCATTTATAAGAGATAAGTCAAGTTTTGATCGGATTTTTGAATTGCTTGGTATTTTGAGCTGTTTGGATTTTATCTGGAGTTGAATTTTAAATTTTTGGCCTTTGAAAACTTTAAGATCTGGTACCATGACTGGTTGCTCTGACTTTTGGAATTTCAAGGGGGCTTTCTATTACAGTTATTAAGAACATATGCAGCTTCCAAACACTTAAGGGAATAGAGCAATAAACAAGTTGAAATAAGAATAATAAGACTGATTGGGAATGAAACAGTACCTTTTGCTTCGCTCCTCACTGTGCTGTGTATCGATGTATCATGTAACGGTTACCCTCATTTTTCCATCTATAAAATGAAGACAATTTATTTGATATGGATGTAGCTAGGGTATACCATACTATATATATATGTGTGTATGTGTGTGGGGTTACATTTAAAAAGAGTTTCGAACGGAACGACATCATCAGCTACCCTTGGGCGAAATGAAGAACCGTGGTTGTAAGAAAAGATAACATTTACAAAACACAAAAGTCTTTTTTGAAATCATTTTTTATTTTATTTTATTATTATCATTGCTATTTCATATCTTATATACTACTGAACACACTCTTATAGCAGCTCATTGTAAGTTTAAGTGTTTATCCTGTTCTAATATTCGTTAAATAATAAAAAAATGAATAAAAACGGAACGAATTGGAACAAGAACAATTGTGTTCCCGTGTGAACGGGACCGTAGTTGGTTCCGTATTAGAAGTTGGCCTGTTAAGCATAGGTCTTAGCAATAATATTGCTTCCATTCATTCACAAAAATAAGGAGGTTCAGCTTATTGAAGAGTTCAACCCCGTGTATTCAGCCTTGTAAGTTCTTAATCATGCATTATACAGCCGCTTTTGTCCAATTTCAGGTCACGAGCAAATCTTTACGAATCAGACACATCAAAATCTGACCAATCAAGTTACTCTGATTCTGAACCTGTCTGTCATGACCCCCGTCAGAAGCCTCCTTCTAGATCAAGAGCTGTCGATCCTCCTAAAGTTGGGAAAAGCGAAAGAGATGCTACCCGTAATAAGAAGACTCAAGTCCCGGAGCAGACTGAAAGCAGTGATGAAACTATGTCCACGATATATGAAAACATGCAAAAGGAAGATGAGGGATTGTATGAATCGATTAAGCAGGTAAGAATATGTGTGTTGACTGTTCCGAAGCATTAGTTATAACAGAAAAAAAAGGGACCTCTAACCCATTAAGTGTTAAGACCTGACTTAACTAGGCAACATTATCGCACGACATCTAAAAATGGACCACTAATGTATTTAGTTTAACCACTGTATCGCATGACAAATGTCGTTCAAGATTTGTTGCACTTGTGTTTCAAACATGCTCAAACATTTTGTGCGACATTTAATAGCATTAATAGCATTAACATTAATAGCGTTTGTTTCATCGACAAATTCGACAAGTTTAGCCACATCTTCAAATGTATGTGCAACATCACCAACAAAAATGTAATGGCAAATGTCGCGCCACAATGTTGTCTAGTGAAGCCAGGCCTTTATTGAAGTTGTTGCAAAAACTCAACAAGGGAAGATACAAAAGAGGAGGGGAAAGAGGAAAATGTCTTTTACTTTTTGGCTGTTGGACACTACAGCCTTTAGACAGGTCCCTGCTATGACGTCATCGATAGTTTCCTTCACAATGCCATAGCTCAAAAATAACAAAAGATATTGAAGCTTACTATGAAAGCTAACATGCTTACTTACTATTAAAGCTAACATGCTTACTTACTATTAAACTCTTTCCACAAAACTCCCAAAACTTAGTAGGTTCACTTTAAATTGGAAAATGTCTAAATTTGATCGTATTGAAGAGCTTTGGTAGTAAGAACATATAACATTAACAAAAAATCGTTTTTTGAGTTCACACCACGCCCACACTAAGGGAAAAACATTATGACGTTATACAGTAGAACGAACTAGTTAGAAGTTGCAATTATCTTAGTCTGCGGCATACCTCGACAATAGCTGCAACAAATATTGCATTCTGAAAATGCACTGAAAATCATCTTTCTATAGTACTAGAGCCCTTTCTGCGTGAAGATTCCCCAAAAGTTGTAATATATAATGATTTGATGATATAGTAATAACAATTAATATCAAACCTTAATTTGACGACTAGCTAATAAGTGCCAACAAAAAATCAATAAATCTACTAATTACTTGCAAATTAAACACTCACATTTATATTCCAGATACCCAAGGTTTTCAATAAAAGCTTTGCGTAGTCTCTTATCCTTGTCAGATTTGACACCGAAACACCGAGCTGCCTTGTAGGTCAATATTTACTATTACTATCTTTTAACTTGTATAACTATAACTACTCTTATGACAACACCTATTTTCCCTACACAGGTTCCTATTGCCGGGCAACTGCCTCCTTTGCGCCAGTTCCCTGTTGCGAGGCCTTCTCTAGACTACCCAACCACTAATCAAAGACGTTTTAAGACGAATGCTGCGTATGCAAGTCTGGCTGATCTTGGCACGTTGCCTCCAATACCAGACAGTAGGACCTCGTTACGAAGTCAGGCCTCACAGGTAAACCATATTCACATCAGCATATACCTTATTATAATAAAAAAACAATGTACCTAATTAACTGCACAACAAGGAAATAGTCTTATGCGGCTTGTTTATATCAAATGCGGCTTAATTCTTGAACACATACTTAATTGTACACATTTTTCACAATTTAAGGGCATTCAGGCTTATTTAACGTGCGGCTTAATTTTGGCCGTCTTAATTAGGTACGCGGTTTATTTTCGTGTTATAAGGTACTACAGCAATTAGATTCACAGACAATCTAAATGCAATAAAACTCACATTAATTGGTCATATCCTTCGGAACGCCAGTTATGACGAAGTTTTGGTTTTAAGAGTACAGGTTATTACAATTAGGTATTGAAGGAATGCAACAAATCCTGATACAGTAAATACCTTCATAAAAGAACCTCCATTTTGCAAGCTAAGCCTAGCAAAGGTCCTGGAGTCTAAAATTGCACACTTATTCAGCTAAAAGTGCTTAATCGGCTGTCCTTTTGTCGAGTCCCTGCTTACTGGTGTACGGACCGCCAAGAAGAGGACGACCAAAACCCGCTACAGCGATTAAATAAAGAATCTGTGTCTCTTTCTATGGTAGAGGCCACGAGACTGGCTAAGAACCGGGGTCGATGGAGGAGCATAGTGCGGAGGACCGTGGCAGGTCCGAACCATCGGGTCGGAACCATTCGGGTCGGAACCTTTCGTCGATGATGCTACTGATATCAAACAATACATCGATGATACTACTGATATCATGAAGGCCAATTTTAATTTTTGAGTTTATGATGGGTAACGACTCATGTTGTTATTCTATATCTTATGTCCTATTTTTTATGTAATGCTGTAGGATCTCGATGAAGCACTGAGGCAAAAAGCAGAGATTGAAAGAAACAAAAACAAACTAAGACAGAAAGAAAAAGCTCAGGAAATTCAAAAAAGTAGAAGTGGTGAGAATAGAAAAGAAACACTGAAAGAATCAGAATCTGAATCCAGATCTGTCTCTACGTCTTCAACTACAAGGTATATATATATATTCTGAGCCTTTTGACGCTGCTGCGTCGCATCTGGGCTTGAGACTCGACAACACTGTTACTTGTACCTGTTTGTGAATATGGTTTCAGGAAATATTTCAAAAAATATTTTCATGTGTAAAACACTGCAGAAACGGTCAATTGATAT
>JAACYV020121115.1:0-26099 GCA_009936425.2 Chrysaora fuscescens
ATGATAAAGGGACAACCGGAGTTGATCCAGTGACCCCTCGATCTTCAGTCGAATGTTCCACCACTGAGCTATATCCCCTTACTTTTATCAAATTACTTTACAACCATGATAATATTAAAACTATATAACCAAGACTTTGAAAGACATCTATGATAAGGGGACAACTGGAGTTGAACCAGTGACCTCTGGCTCTGCAGTCGAATGCTCTACCACTGAGCTATATCCCCTTACTTTTATCAAATTACTTTACAACCATGACAATATTAAAACTATTTAACCAAGTCATTTAACTAAATTATGATAAGGAAAACCATAGTTGAACCATTGACTTCTTGATCTGCAGTTGAAAGCTCTACCACCAAGCTATATCCTCTTACTTCAATGAAATTACTTATTAACCATGACAATCTAAACAACTAATAACGAAAAATTATAAAGAAAGGATAGGTCGAGATGAACCAGTGACCTGTCTTCTTGCAGCTGGATGATCTTTTGCTGAGCTAGATCCGTAAATGAACTTTTTTAGTCTTACAAATTTTCTGATCGATATCCTCTAAACAATGTTTAGTAAACATGTATTGAATAATTAGATTCAAAAGGGGAGAATTATAAGAGAACAATCTAGAGAGCTCTCAATTGCAGTCGAATAGCTATGTACAAATGAGCTATAACAATGATGTATAGGAATGAGCTATAGCAATGAGCTATGGTGATATAACGTCTTAGTATATTTCCTGTTCTTCTGTTTCCTGATTTGTTAACAAGTGAAATAGATCGAGTATACCTTTGAACAAAGTGAAAAGTATGACAATTGGTAATAAAATAATTTTGCGACAATAAATGACTAAACAAACCTCATCTGAAACATCTTCACTTTGACGGTTGTTGAACACACTGTAGGTTATAGGTGTTTTGAGTTTCTTGTCATGTGAATCATGGAAATCTTGAACTGATTCAGCAGCAGAAACCTCTCCTGCTGATCTCGTGTGTGATTGTCTTTTAGCAGAAACAATCATGTTTGAATCATTTTGTAACATCTTAAATTGTCGCCTAGCATCTGCTGTATTTTCCTTTTCTTTCTTGAGCATTGCGACAAGAATATCTGACTTTATTAAGAAATCACATTCAACTCAATTCAGACTATACTTCGAATTCATGCTTTATGTTATTGTAAGAATTTTTTATTTAGATGCCAATGCCCACGCAGATTTAATTCTCATGGAAACTAGGAAATTTTACAATGTGGTTGGAGTCTACAACTAGCACGTTTTTAAAGAGATATTCCCTTTTTTAAGATTAGCACAAAAATGCAAAGTGTGATCAAAAGGATACTGATTTCATTATCTCGTTGCAAAATTAATTCTTTCAGTCTTTGTGCCTCAGTTACATTTGCTAAATAATTGCTGTCGCTTCTATCAGGCATAGGTGTTTCTTGCCTGCAGGGCAGATAAAGTAAAAAGCCAATAAGAAGGAATCAAGGTGATATTATATTACAATAGCATTGTGAAGTTATACCAAATTCTATGATTGTGCATTATGCTATAATTGCATAATGATTTTGTGCTTTCTTTCAATTGGATCCTTACATAGATAGAATTTATCAACGAGCAGATCTCGGTCATACAAATATAGCAGATATACAGCTTGTGTTTTCATAAAGAACGGCGAATTCTAAACCGAGAATCCAGATTTTGATGTTCGAAAGATTATTATAAATTTCAAGCCATATTTTACTGTTCAAGAAATCTATGAATACTTTTAGATATAGAAACAGCATTAATATATCAAAACGATGTCAAAAAAAGAGATTCAGACACAAAAATCTTGTTGTAGCAATTTGGATTTGAAGGCAATACTTTCAAAAACAAAACTTGCTAAAGAAATTAACATTAAGCAAACAAAATACAAAATAAATGCCATAAAACGAAAAAAGATCATGAAAAATTGCAATCACCTGGTATCTTTTACTGATGAAGATTCGATTTCCTCTAATTTTCGTCTAAAGAGAATCTAAGATTGAAGATTAGATTTCAAATAACCATGTTTTAGCGATCCACAAGTGGTAATAGCTAAAATATCAAATTAAATATAACATCAGTGCCAGCGATATACTCCAAAAATATGGTTAACTCATAGGTTAAGATGATACATATCGCTTACCTTCAGGCAAACTCAAGCAATGCCAGAAGAACATAAGCTACGGCAACAAAATTTATCAAATAACAAGAATTAGCGTAAAGCACATAAAATAATCCACAAATAGCAAGATAATACCTTGAGAAATGAAAAACAGTAATTTATCTTTCTCATGTCAGCTCCAACAGAAATGGTTGCTTCTTCATCAGTATCTTCCAAGTAAATCCTCAAAATATTTTCTAGCCTGCGCAGTTTAAAATAAGCATTAGTTTAACAAACTAATAAAGCAAACAGTTCTGGGGAGAACTACGATTATTTGATGATTTCAATATTTGTTTCAATAAGTTAAAGGCAGCTTTTCACAACACACAGTTGATAACTAATGATGTAAAGAAATTAATGCAAATCTCTCATCCACGATCAATATGAAGGGACAGCTTCAGAAAAGCGTGTACCATATTATTCGAACTTGGACTTTATTCCCTTTAATAAGGTATTAACTTAGCAACAAAATATTACTAACATGCAAAACAGATGCAAAATTTAGAAATGAATTGTCTAATGACCATAGGCTCTTGACTATACAATAACACACCTTTTTTTTTCGTCATCGGTCAGCTGTCCATCATACTCTTGGCCAGTGGCCATTGCTAATTCATCCTTTAATTGTTCAATTTCTTTCTTCAATCGAGCTACCATCTAGAAAGAAAAGTTTGCGAACAATTTTTCAGTAACAATCAAAATAATACCTTATATACAATTCAAAGCCGTATAAAAACATAATACATCAAAAATAGCAATACCTGACTCAATGCAATTGAAGATAAATATTTAAAATGCCTCAACTGATAGAATCTTGTTGAAATTAGCACCACTAGAAGACGCACTATTTTCACAAAAAGGGCCCTCGTAGGTCATTTTGCTGTGAGATGAAATTATTCATACATTGAGGACTGGCATTAAGAATACCAAAGGCAAGATTTGGCATTAAGAATACCAAATTACCGCAGCTAAGAACAATAACAGTAGTGCTTCCAATCATACATTCTTAAAGCAGTAGTCGAATTATGGTGGTTTAATTGTGTTTTCCAGCGAATGCGACAGCAGTTGTATTTCATTTTGCTTGTTAATAAAAGTCTGAGAGGTAATTATCATATAGATTTAACAGTGAGTATAGTATAACCATTTTGAGACTCTACATATTGAAAATCGATTTGTACATCTTAAGGTATCAAGATATCAAATTAATGACAAGAAAACATTGAATTTTTTGAAAAGATCAAGTAAATACATTTGAAATCGCTGATATTTGAAAATTAACTAGCATTATAATATGAAGAAAACAGAATAGATCGTTGGGAACATGATATCATTTACCAGTTTTGGATCAACTTCTTCATTTAGCACTGCATCGTTCTTTATCATTGCTACTCGCTGCGCAAATCTGCATGTTGATATAGATTCCTGTGGATTTCCAATAGAATCAAAAAAACTTGTCAAAGTCTACAAATTTATGCCACTGAAATGTCTAAAAACTGGTCTGATATAGTAGCACGTTCTTTACCGATGATTAAATAAACCACTTTATAGCAAATATTCTTAAATAAATTCACTTTGATTAGGTTTTCTTTACAAAAACGTAACTGGAGCTCCATTTTAGTAAATGTAGTTATATTCCTAAAAGATGTGCAAATAAGTACTCAGGAATGATAGACTTTCAGTAAATATTTTTAAAAAAAGGGGAACAATCCTATTTATTATCAAACTGTAACAGTCTGTAACAATCAAACTGTAACAATCAAACTGTAACATTCTAAGGAAAGGAATCGCCTTTCATATGAGATTTTCAAATGGCTCACGGTTGAAATGACAGAGGTTTAAATACAGATACCCAAACAACAATGCACAATAACTGACTATCAAAAGACAGTATCTGCTATCTGCTACATACATCAATATTCTTCTTTTCAACAGAGCACGTGGCTACCATGCTTGTCATGCAATTTCCACCAAGGCTGAAAAGTGGACAATGACAAACATTTAAACAAACATCACACTAAAGCTTGATATCCAAAGGTCTAAAGTGAATCTTTATAAACTAAAGAGCATTTTCCACTGCTAGGTTCAAAGTATAAAGTTGTTTGCTTGTTTGTGTGTTTGGTTCTCAATGTCTTCCACCACTATGGTTTGCACATATAAACTTAGTTCAAGCTCTGCAACTAATTGATCCAATTATCATAAAAATTTGATCATTTTGGCAGAAACTAGCAAACGAGATCCTGCAATGCAAAATTTACAGCCCCAACAAGGTTTCAACTTCAAGAACACACTTCAGTTGAAGATTTAAGTAGGCGATATTTTCTTTTACTTGATAAATATTCTTCTGTTATTCAACCTCAATCCTCGATTTTGAATATCAAAAATACAGAAAACTTATATTTGATGTTTCTTTATAAGGGTTCCTATAGCAATTCAGTAGAAGATGTTTCAATATATTGCTATCTAGGGCTTTTTTTACAGCAAAAGAAAACAGTTCGTACCTGTCTCGCAGTACAGATGTCATCATACTGTTTCTGTATGGAATATGAGATCGAGATTTCTCTGATAAGGCTATTATCACCTAACAAAATTGAAGATGCAACAACAATATTATGATCTTGTGCACTAAAGAGCTAAACTAAAGGAATTGGATTTAAAAGATTTGATTTAAGCATCTTATGATATGCACTTATGCAGGGCAGATCTTATAAGATACGGTAGACGCATTGGAAGCTAACTCTGCAAGAAACTAATCCAAAATCAACATAGTCGTGTTTCAATACACATTTATATGACCAATAAGCAGCAGATTACACCGTTTGGAGATAAGAGGGACAGAAAGGTTAATTTATCATGAAAGTTTGTATCAACTACAGATTATCTGAGGCAAAATATGGCATTTATCCTGTCTCTAGACTGCTATTTATGTGAATTTCCAACTTGGCAAAGAATATTCGTCCACGTTCAAGTCTAGATACCCTGGTATAGTTGATTACGTGGAAAAGCAACGTAGCATTCTAAAAATTTTAAGATACTTTTCAGAATGCAAAGCAATTGAATGGAGATTCGATTGGAATAGAGTTATCACAAAAACCTACTTGCTCTAAGTAGTGCAAAGATAAATTGATAAACCGCGCTTCTGTAAGCAAAGTTCCACCAACTCCAGTTTTGCTGACACGCTCGGATCTGCAAAAATTGAACTAAGTAGAAAATGTTTCACGAATTACATTTTTAAATAAATTAGTGCGCATCAGAATATCGAAAAATAATGCAGGCGAAAAATCATAATCCTGAAAACGTTTACATAAAAAAAAAACAAAACAAATTTGACGGTAAAAAAAACCAGTGTCAATATCGAAACAAACAGCAAATTAGAAATTAGCTACGCATTGTTTCATAGAAAAAATTATTTCAGATATAAGAGAACAAATTCGAGTAATGCTCAAGTAGTGTATACATAAATTTTTATTTCTACAAACAAATTCAACCAGATTAGCCCGTGTGCAGAAACATTATTAAAAAGCATCGGACGATAACTTTGATTGCAGCATAAGACTCGAACTATCCATCTAAGATAAGTTGATGTCTCTTTCATGCATTCAATATAATATTGGCTAAAATTATAAGACAATAATAATTACCCGGCAAGATCAACTAAGTGCAGCTTTGATCTCCTCAAAGTAGCAGATCCAGGATCTTTAGCTGTTATGTGAATGGTAAATATACAGTGAGATCTTGTAGAAGCCTGATTCATCGGAGTCTACAAATGAAAGATTAAAAGTAGAAATACATCAATTATTGGACATAAATAAATTAAATACCTCAATGCGTCAGATGGTTTAGCTTTCCAGTTTGCCAGTGTCGAGTCCCATATCTGTGTATCAACTAGTGAAAATTTTGTGGCTTTTCTGCCCACCAGGCATTTTAGTTCAGTTTCTGACCCAGTGGCTATGCAATGAATGTTAAAAATAAACGGGAAAAAGCATTTCACCACAAAGAATTAAATGACATAGATATTGCATCTGTTTGTGGTAATTATGAAAATGTCTGGCTCAGAAGGGCTCAGTTATGTTGAAGAAACGTCAACTAAGACATCAAAACGTCAACTAAGACAGCAAAACCAATATCAAGATATTTTCAATTCAAAAACATTGTTATTTGAAAACAGCGGACAATCCTATGAAAAAATATCACCTCACGAGCACTTTAGTTTTTTCATTCAAAAATAAACAGTTTTTTGCTCAGAAAGGATTTTGTGATAAGGTGACAGGAAAATTTAAAAACAACAAGACTATTAAGAAATCAGATGATAACATCAAAAAGAGTTTAAAAGTACCTCTGCTATCATTCGATTGGTATCACCAAGGAAAAGAAGATTGAGAGCTAGAGGAAAAACAAATTATGTCAACAGTCAATACAAAGTTTAAAGGAAAATGAGAAAAAATGAAGCTTTGTTCGATCACGTAAACAGTGCTTTATTAACATTTAATGGTCTGGATTAACCCGGAATTATAACCATAACTAATCAATGTCAAACGCTGTTTGAATTTATACTGCACTTTTCCCCAGCTTACTGGAGTTGAATCCAGCTTTGAAGCTGGATTAGGTAAACCCAGGGCAAATAGTTTTCTTTACAATCATTTTCACAAATCTAACCTAGGCTAATTCTAACCAGAAGTTACTGCCTGCTGTAGAGAAAACATAGCAAAACATGAGTATTCTTAAAATCGAATCCTTAATTACAATAAACAAATTTGGTTGCCTCTTACAGAAACACAGACGAAGAGTTTACAAAATTGGTCTACAGTTACGTATAAGGTGTATCTAAGTAAACAATTGTTAAGAGAAGCCGCAATGGACGGCGCAGGATGTTATTGAAAGCGTGTCACTTTCACTCCACGTAGCGCTTTGGCGCTGACTTCACGTCTATATAAACAAATGGTGGATATGCAGATCTAGTCATGCATAGATATCTGCTTGCAAGTAGTTGAAGCACATATGCCCTATAGACCTAATGGGTCAGAGTAAATGATGTACCTAAGAGTAAAAATAAGATCCTGGATTTACATGTGGCACATCAAAGACGCCCATCTAGCATTCAACTTGGAATTTGATTTCAACATTATACCCCAACTAACTAATGGTCGCTAAATACCCTGGTCTGGAATTCTACAGAGAGCAAAATAAGATTAAAGGAGGGATCCCAGAACATAAAAAGGTGACAATTAATAAACCATGCGCGCGATTAAGTATATTTATACATAGCAAGTTCTTAATTGGATTTCTTCTACAGAGAGAAAGTGATGTCTGCAGGCAGGCTAATTTCTATATTGGCAAAAGGGTTTTGAATTTTGTTATCCTTACCATCTTCTTCATTCCCAGCTGAATGCACTGAAAGATTTCTGAGATGAATATTCCCATCGTTGTCTTCTAACAAATTGACTTTCCTGAAGATATAAATAAAAACAATCTTTTAAATATATTAACCATGAGATCGAAGACAAAATCAATTCACTTGATATTATGTGTGTTTTGAAAAAATACAATTTTAACCTCATTAAATTGCTCAATATTTTCAAAAAAAGCGAGTTCAGCGCAATTATGCTACACAAGGGATACATAGTTTTCTATCAATATAAACTCTTTTTGATGCCCAATTTCAGAACGAAAGGCGAGAAAGTTTTAAAGTCAGCTCGCAGAATCACAACATTTTGATTCAAACTTTGAAACTGTTGCAAAATTATCGTCTAAAGTGCATAACATTTTAGACGATAATTTTGCAATATTTTGTATATTTCACTGGCAAGCATAAATCTTGGTTCTTTCGTTCTCGTTCTTAATTATAATTGCTTGAAAAAAGAGAATAACTAGTTCCCTTCATCAGTCAGATCAGCTGCGCAACTTTGAACCTTGTCCTAATGAAATACTGTAATGTAAACTCTGTACTTCCATCTTTCCATTCATTGTTACACCTTTTACTCAAATAGAAAACCAGTAAAATTAATTTTTAAGAAAAGGTCTGTAACCGAATAAATCTATTAACTTAAACTTAGTGACATTTAAACGGACCCATTTCAGGTCGGAATCAAACAATAACGTAATCGCCAGCAATCTTAACTGGATGCTATCTGTTTCAAAACTGACGATATATAAACATATATGTATAGTTTACTATAGTTAAAATGGTTAATTGTGTATCAAAAATGCTCTCTTGCATAACTTGCATTGTACTTGCATTTGAAACAATGAAAGTACATTTGAAACAATCGATAAGTTTTAAAACGTTCTTACTCTTGTTCAAATTTGATTACTTTTTCCACAACAATTTAACTAGGAAAGTTAGCAAATGATGCGAGGCGTACAAATGTCAACAAAAGGTGACACATTTTGATATATTGTGTAATAATTCAAACATAAAAATCAGTTGCAAACATAGGGCAACAATCTTAACAATGGCTATAAGGTGCATTGAAGGTATAAAATGGTAAAACCATTATCAAATGACAAACAGATAGCAGAAAATGTAACATATCATTCATTTTAAATGCAATGTGATATTTAATAGCTAACAACCACGTATCAAGCAAGTGGAAAAATTCTATTAAGTGGTAAAAAATACAAATGAATGGCAAGAAATGGTAGCAAATTGTAAAAAATGGTAATTACAGGTAACAAATGCTAAACGAATGGAAAGAAATGGTAAACAGATGGTAATAAAAGTTAACTAGTGGTAACAAACCGTAATCGCATTAGACTTACGGCAGATCTTCTAGCTTTGATGCTTCGTGCCTTGGATCCAACAGATCATACCCATTTTCATTATAAATTTCCAAATATGAAACATGAGTGGTATATTCGAAGCCTGAGTTCTGGTAAAAACAATGATAAAAAGAATGCCGCTTACAACTTTGATTCCCGGAAATATTTAGACTTTCATATACAAACTGTTTTCTCATTGGACAATCTTTTATGAGAGCGTTTAAAAATACTTTAACTACAGAAACAGAATTACATCTGTGACTGAGATTTCTGCTGTTTAATTCTAATAGAACCTTTTTTTATCAAACCAAACGAGTAACTGAACTTGTTAAGATAAATCTTGCCAACGAAAACGTGTTGAGAAGTAGGCATAAAATATAACTTACCATTTCATACTGGGCAAAAATGTAAGAAAGTGTCCTTGGAATTATTCCTCTATCGTTATACCTTTCAGCTCCACCAGTAACCGTAAATGTTTTGCCAGACCCAGTCTATAAAGAAAAGTGGAATACTAAACAACTGCAGTTAGATTGGTTAGATCTTAGCTTCCTGTTTTGATATGATTTCTAGCAAGCTTGCAATGCAAGTAATATATCTGAAAACTGAAATGCATATCTTCGTTTTCCGTTTCAACATACAGTCTAATATTTTGAAGAGTTACTGAAATCATGGGCAAAATTGAAACTATAAGCTAACATATCTTAATAGTACCAGTAATACATTTACAACTGTTGATGTGAAAAATACTGAACACGAAGAAAATATCGTACGAAAGATATTCATTTTTCGAGTTCACTGAGTTTCAGATGAATTAGCCTAAGTTCCTAATTAGGATTACTTGCAGAGTCTGGGAAGGAAATGCATTTCAAAAACGATTTCTTCCGAAGACGATAGAAAATAATAAGCATAAAACTAGACCCAAGGCCCATGTCTATAGCATTCTACATTTCATGCCTAGAAATTCTACCCTTGAGCGAAAAATATGCCTATCCAACACTACAATATCAAGACAAAACTGGAATCGAAAATAGGATGACAGGGAGATCGAGCACATTCTGACCTGGCCATAAGCAAAGATGGTTCCATTGTATCCAGATAGTACACTAGAAAATATTAAAGAAGTGACAATATCTACACACACTAGAAGTTAAAACAGTTTGTTAATGCGCGAACTGCGTTAGGAACACAAATATCGACAGATTTTAGGACAGAGAAGTTGCATTTTGCATTCGAACATGAAGAGGCAAAATAGAAATTGTTCATTTCAATGGTATTCATTCTATAATCTTGCCCTATTCAAGGCAAAACTTTTGACCTGCAGAAAATAACAATGAATAACAATAATATATGTGTTGACCAGGAACGAAGCTTGGGTGCTTCTTTATAGTAAGCTCTTGCTGCGCTCCCAGAGTGAATTTTAATAAAATCAGCATTAGATAGTTAAACATTAGTGAATCAGCATCAACATTCTCATCAATTTTTTCAGAAAAAACCTGCTACAATTTAAAATATGACATTTAATAATATATACTTACTTTTCAATTACAGGAACTGAAATTGTCTCAAAAACTTCTTCTTGCTTTGCGTTCTGATCAAATACATGATCAAATCTTTCAAAGAAGGAAAGGTCTATAGTTTTTTAAGAGATAACATAGGAGAAAAGCATCAGCCACCTACTTTTAGTGTCTTTTTAGAATAAAGTAACACAGAAACCTTGTGACACCAAAAGAACACTGCTATGTTTTTCTAAATCTATTGAAAAGTACTAATATTTTGGCTTGATAGGCAAGGCTTCCTCAGATTTGAAAAAAAAATTGTTGAAAGAGTTGAAGCACAATTATATATACAGTTAGATAAAGTACTATAACAGCACAGTTATATATAGTTATGATTTCAATTAGGATGTAGGAAATGATTGGTCATTGGATTAATGCAATGCAGATGTATATGATGGTGAGGGGGCAGGGGTGCCAGATTCAGAAGGTGGTGAGGGCAGGAGGATTTTTAAGGCAAAATTATAGAAAAATATGGGCAGCTGCCCCCTCTGCCCCTAGTGAGTGTGCACTACTATATTTTATTGACCTTTGGTAAAAGCCTTCTTGAAGTAGAACATGCTGTAGCTTATACAGAGAGAGGAGAGGAGATGATCGATTTAGATTAAGAGATTTCTGGTCCTTCCCAGCCAGATAAGAGAAGCAGAAATTCTACATTTAATTGCCTAGCAGTTTTCCAAGTAAAGCAATAAAAAAGAGGAAATGTTAGAAGCAAGACACCTGTGAGCAAGGGCATAGAAGCAGTACTGTTAAATTGGTGTGTTAGTGACATGAATGGGTATACAAAATTAAGAGGTTCAGTCAAACCAAAACTGATCAGATTCTTGAATATGTTTCAATGATAGTACATGAAAGCATTATTTTTGCTTTTCTACACATCTGCAAAATCCTTTAAGATTTCTCTTAATATTGATTACAGCAGAGGGTGGTTAATAAAACAACATAATTTGAAAAACATAAGCCCCTCCATCACAGACCATAATTATTGACATTTATTTATATTGATTGGCACATATACTTGCTGTCTTCGCAGGATAAATGAGCTACATGCAGAGGAACCTCTGAATATCCTATAGCTAATCTTAGTAGCAGTTTAATAAATAGTTTAAAGGTTTAAAGATCTACCAGGATGATAGACCCCTGGTGGGCACACTAGGGCGAAAACCAGTCTGCAAAATATGGCAATTTTTGATGAGATCTCCGGTTTGCAAGACCAAAAATTCCAGTGTGCTGTTGTGCATCAAAACTTTTTGGTGTGCACTGACCAATGTTTTGTCTAATTCAGTTAAGATTTGGAAAGATTGCATCATAAAAAATGAAAAGGGCATGACCTGCTCCTCTTTGTGGTACTTTCAACATTGATTTATCCACAAGCGTTACAATATATTGAAGGTATCGTACAACTTATAAAAGACTAGCCTCAGGCCACACCTTGGCATACCCATCCTAACTGTCACAATCAAATATAGGTGAAAAAAATTTTTGGAGGAAAATATATCTGGTGTGGTTATGTCATGCTTTGCAGACTGGGTGACAAATTTGGACCAGAGAAGCCTTTTTTCAAATTCCAGATGATTTAAAAAATTCACATTCAGAGACTAAGACTAATTTCACAGTGTAATGTTTGATTCCTATTTCTTATAACAAATATATATATATCATACTCACCTGAATTTATAAATCTCCTTTTTGTTGTTGACAAAGCCCTTACCAAGATCTTTTGGGATATTGAAAGACACAACAGAACCACCATTTTCATCTTCTGTAGCCTCATAAAGCTATAAATAAGTAAGATACAGACATTTGTTGTATCCTATTTAAAACCAAAACACCTTGACAATGTTTTGAAAGGTACAGGGCTTGAATTCAAGAATAATACTAGTTTGTCTTGTATTTAAAACACCAAATATATATATAGTCTACCTCCAACAAGATAACTCCCCCCACATTTAGACAAATCACCTCATAAGAATGGTCAAGTTGTAAAAAATCATGGAAAAATTAATAATGTCCATCATTTTGAGTTCAATAATATTGTGATGGTGATGTAACCTACGTAATATGAGCCAGTAAGCAGAGCCCAGTGGGGGGGGGGGGGATGTTATAGGACTGTCAGTTGAGCCTATTATAGATTTAGAAGTGGGTTCACACTACTTGGAATAGCTCCAGGTTATTCCTTGGTCCCTTTTGCACTAGCACAAAAACCATCTATTGTTAGGATAGCAAGTGTTTCTGCCCTTTATCAAACAACAACAACAATCAACCATATTGCTTATTGTCTATCTATCTTGTCCTTAAAACACTCAAACATTACCTGGTTGTTTGCAATCTGTTTTGTTGGCTTTACACGGCAGAATATCTGGATTGTCTGCTTCACCATATTTAAGGGTACACCTAGAAAAGGTTTCCGAAATCTGTGACAGTTTTTAGCAAGTCAGTGTCAGTTATTACATTCTTCATTCTTGGCACTTCAGTCAGTGAAGCTTTGACTCAGAAAATTCGAGCTTGACTCAAATGAGCAAGAGCAACAACAGCAACTTGTTGTCAACAACTTTGTTTATGGTGCAGGCTGTGAACGAGGCTATAACAGGGACAACCGAACCGAAAAGTGAGCCAATAATAAGACCAACTGCTATCATCTATCAGTCGTATGCTTTACCATGGTTTTCTTATCGTGCAAAAATTAATTCAGTCGCAATGCCGAAGAGAGAAGTTCAAGCATTGATCATCTTGCCAGGAGTTTCAGCCAGTTGGAGCTCGCCCTAAACATAGTAACTCCAAAAGCCAGCAACTGTCTTGAGAGCTGGAACTAATTAGACCAAGTCTGAAGTCGGAAAAGACAACAATTGGAGAAGAAAAATGTCGAACATTATGAATAACGATGAAATTTTTGTTGAGGGGAATCTGCACTCCCACTTTCAAAATTTGCCTCACGATTCGATGCTTCTTGAAAGTGTAAGATTTTAAATAACAGTTAAATAATATTATTACTCCTCGAGAGAGCGAGCCGCCAAGAAATGGGTTGACCATCGTTGACAGACCTATAATTTTCAGGGCCACACCCTTTTTAAAGACTTTTCGGCATCAAACATAAGTCATTATGCCTGTTCTTGAGCTCCAAGTCATTTAAGATAAGAAACAAGAAAATTTTAAACATACAATTCTTGCTGTACATTAACTTGAAAGCTAATCTATTGTGATCCTTTTACACCAAATGAATGAAAACATGCTTGTGCCCACGAACTATCCCCCCCCCCTGGTATTTTCTTTTCGGATTTAGACAAATTACAAAATCACTGCTGGTGATAACTGGGTATATCCCCCAAGTCCCTCCCCCCATTGCCAAAAATCAATGGTCAAAGAAAGGGCAGACTTTTTAACTATTTAACTGTTTTGACACTGATCTCACTTTTGTTGATGGTCTCACCATCCTATATTAATAACATAATGGCATAATAATAGTAATAATAATAATAGTATATTGCCTACAGAAAAAAATCTTCAAACTGAAAACCAAATCTTTAAGTCTGTACTTTTGCTGTTTCTCAAGAAAGAAAAAAGGCTACTTAGTAGAAAACAATGAATATTACAACACCTTTGGACATGGTTTTATGATTACCATATTCTTGTTAATGATAAACCTCTCCCTAATGTTTTATTCGAGCATTCATGCTAGTTGATATATTTGGTTGATAAAGAAATTAAATTTTTTCAAACAATGCATTCATTACATCTGTGATCAGTGGATATCTTTTATAATGCCTTCGAAACTTATTTATATTCTACATCATGCTATTTCTTTGTTTAAGGCACCCTACCCTCTCTCTATTGTGCACCCCTCTTCAAGAGCACCCCCTTTTCCAGGCATCACACTGATAACATGGTAACACCAATTTGCAGGCAGGGTGTAACAACTTAAGTGTGCTACTTTTATGCCTATTGTGCTCACCATCTTTGCACTGCCTTGATAAACATTAAATAACTTTCAATAAAATAAGAATTTTTTTATTTCAGGATTGGTCTTATACCATGAGAAGAGAAATGCAGGTATGATAATTATGCTCCGGCAAATAGATCCGGCAGATAGATCCGGCAAAGCAAATAAAAATAAAAATTATGAATGATATCTTAAAATAATGACATGAAGATTTTTGCAATAATTAAATGATTATCTCTGTACATCTAATTACCTGAGCTTGCTGCTTATTCAGCAACTACCCCATGAAGGTCTGTCCAAGTATTATTCATCATATCCAATCCCCTCTTCAAATCACTGGTCTACATTCCTTATATCCAGCAAGTAGTTAACAGTTTGCAGAAATATATTTGTTGTGTTGTTACCATACAATGCAGGCTTTTTACATCATTGAACTGTAACTTATCATGAAGAGACACAGCTGGTTTTATCTTGCAATATTATTTGTTAGTTTTAGTTCAAAGAAATCTGCAATTGGCAACAACTGTTTCTAAAAAATTTATGTTTTCTGAAGGAAATTGTTCCTGGTATTTTTCTTGGACCCTATGCGGCAGCTACAAAGAAAATGGTAAGATTATCATGACAGTTCAAATTGGTAAGGCTAGTCAGAGGATAGATAAATGACTGCATAGAGAATAATTGTTAAGCCCACAGCCCAAGCATGTAGTCATTAATTCTATATCTAGTTTTAGTTCAGGGCAGGATTTGCTTAGTACGACTGCGCTAGTCCTGTGCCATATTGCATTACACCTACCTTCTCTGAGCTTTTGAGAATCTTATGAAATGCATGACCTGTTTTTATACCTTTTCTAAGAATATGGTTATTGGTACAAACTATCACAACAAATAACTTCTCTTTGTGCAAAGTTTCCAGTAAAGTATTGCCATTGGAAATCAGAAAAATGCTAGAGTATCTATTTTTCTTTGATATTTATGGCCATTTCTTCATGTTGATTAAAACCAAATATCTAATGTCAAACATAATATCTAACTTAATCAAAAACTTGTCAAGATAGAAGTATTTAAAAGTAACAATTCAACATAGAAACATTAATAAAAAGAGCTAAAAGTATCAGTTTAATCAGAAGATAATACAGACAGTGGCAGCGCCACAGGGGTGTAATCAGGATCATAGTTCATCTTGCCAGAGGCCAACACAGAGAACACTCGGAGTCAAAGTACAACTACGGCATAACTCTTGACTAAATTTCAAACAATAATTACCAGACCCAAATACATTTACTTAAGTAAGATTGACAGATTAAGCTACGCATGTGCAAAAGTAAAAGTACTAGTAAATAAGTAAAATTAGAAAGTAAACACATGAAATTATAAACAGATACATAACGTCATTGAGCGTCCTATTACAGGGAGACTGAACGGGAGATGAGATGC
The DNA here is from genome assembly GCA_009936425.2 of Chrysaora fuscescens. Taxonomy (NCBI): domain Eukaryota; kingdom Metazoa; phylum Cnidaria; class Scyphozoa; order Semaeostomeae; family Pelagiidae; genus Chrysaora; species Chrysaora fuscescens. The sequence continues at coordinate 15,859 of JAACYV020121115.1, forward strand.
TAGCCAAATTTTAATTGATATTGACTTGTGACTCCTAAGATTTGGACAGCTTCATTCACTCCTTCATGCTAACAGATAGTTGAAAGGCGTTCCTTTCCGTAGATTGGGTATTCCCTATTCTTAGAAGGGTGTTTCCTAGCATTAAAAAGGGTATGGCCCTGAAAATGTTTCCGAGTGCTTTGCCCCCTGGCCCCCATTTACCATATGTCCCCCTCACTTCTTGCCGGCTGACGCTGCTACTGAATACAGGCAGGTATTTTTGTTGTTTCATGATACACATTGCTGAAATGATAGGGTAGCAACTCGTGTGATACCACTGCTTTGGGCAGATAGTGCAAATACAAATATTTGGACGACAAGCCATAAACTGCTTCTGTTTATCTGTTGTTACATCTTTAAAAGGGGCGTTTTCCACAAAGGATGTGGGCACCCAAATACATCTGCTGCTGTCTTGTTAGAAGTGACCCATTATGCCAGTATTCACACATAAGAAAAGGATGTGTAGATTAAGATATATTTTTTTCCTAGCTTCCAAACCTTCAAGAAAATAATATCACACATGTTGTCTGTGTCCGTCATCCTATGGAAGCAAAGACAGTGAAACCGAATTTTCCTGAACTATTGCAGTGAGTTTCTATTTTTAAGTTAACTTAACGGGCAGTCTGAATCTATTTGTAAAAAAGTTTTTTATTGAAATACTGAACTAAACAAAAGTAAGACGCAGCCTGAAGATATGTTAAATGTGGAAGGAAGCCAGCCAGTCTGCCAAATATTACGTGGTTCGAAGGACTATCGAGTGTTACTTATGTCTTTTAAAATCCCATTGCACTGTATGGCAAAATCCAATTTTATCTAGCTAAAATCGGCTTCTATGTAAAAAAATGAAATAATTACTTATGTTCTGTAAAGCCCCTTTTTCATATGACCGAATCGAATAACATTCGAAAATGGCACCACCTAATCCTATTAATGTGTGACTTTATTTTCACAGGTATTTTGTTATTGATCTTTCCGATATCTCATCAGAGTGCATATTACCAATTTTTCCAAAGGTATTTATTTCAGCATGTAAAATCTAAATGTAGCTATCACATAAAAAAAACTTAATTCGGATTTCCTTATCCCCACTGAACGATCCATAGAAATCATTTTCGCCAACACCTGTGGCACAGCTGAGGGAAGCTGCAACAAAACTGAGCATTTGTGTTTTATGAAGGCGTCTCATGGTGGATTTTTTTGCTTAGGGGATGTCGAATGGTTTTAAAGTGATTGGTCTTTAAGCAAGCAAAACGAGCTTTGCAGGGTCTGGGGTTACCCGCTGGAGGGGTTTTTGAAGACAACTCCTTTTTGATTTCGAGAAACAACCTGTTCATAAAAATCGAGCCATTGCAGTTTGCAAATGTAGACAACACAACTTTTCAAATTAGTTTTAAAGGAACAAAAAAACCCAGCAGAAATATTGATAATTCGTAAACTGAATAAAAAGCAGTTTTTGGGAAAGAACTCATATCTTACCAAACTGTTAAAATCGTTCTTTGTAAATATGGCAAAAATAGCGATTCAAGGAAAATTTATATCTAGGTTGAATTGTATATCCAGAACATTCTGTAGCCAAACAAGTTTTGCATGCTAGTGTAGCGAGTAACTTGCACTTTGCTGACGTTTTCAAGGATCTTCAAGAATGTTGAAAAGATGATCCTGACTCAACAGTTTCTCAACACTGACAACCATTCATTCAACAGTGGGTATTGCAATCTCTGGACTTTCCTACGCATCTATGAACTCTATAAAACGCAAAACGCTAGAAAATACGCACTATTTTCAAGTTTGCAATGAACCGTTTTTACAACTTTGTTAGTATTGTATCACTAGGCTGCCCCCCCCCCCCCTTCTCTCCCTCCTTAAAAGCCGACCTCCACTTGAGCGCGCGTTCGTAGCGAACGAGTACTGTCTTTGCTTGCCCACATTGTCGTGATCTAGAACCACGAATGCAAATAACTGCAGATCTTAGTAAATAAAAACCCAATTTTCTATTCATCCAAGCGGATGTTTTGCTCTACTTTTGAGTATGTTTTGCGAAATAGTTCCTGACATTTGTTTCGAAAATCTTCTCGTTTCATAACTCATACCCCAATTGCAAGAAAAAATGAGAGGTATAAAAGTCCAATTTTCTTTGTTGATGACAACTTCGTTGCATTTTCGTTTTTTCAATAGTTCCATTGATCGGAATGACGATGCCAGGGTCCTACAGTGGTAGCTCTCCATTCTATCTGCTTCACCCTTGTCTTTCCTTTCATTTCATTACTTTATTATTCCTTTTACACTTTCACGTTGTATTCTGCGTCATAAGACATTCCACATTTTATTGGCGTTCTCTTAATCACTTATTCTTCGAACTTACCCTCCTAATATAGCTAGCGCTATACCTACGCCTCTCCTTTCTTTCCATACCTGAAGACGAGTAAAGCTCGAAACGTCGTAGCTACAATTCATCACTCTCAAGTACATTAGCGTAATCTTGAATTATCATCGGATTTATGCTGACGTGAGTCTGCTAAAGAACCAACGTAATTTAAGACAAGTGATGAAATCTAGCTACTTTTTAACAATCAGTTAAGAATTGAAAAAGGTTGTTTCCTGACCAAAAAGAGTCTTTCTGCTTAGCTTTAAAGAATTTAAAGGAGATCCTCTTAAGTGTCAGAAAGTTTCCTTCGCTTAGGCAATGCAAAAAATGCCTTAAATTCTTGCTAAAATAGCAAAAACCAGCTACCTGAAAAAATCTCCACCGCCTTTCATCACTGCACTCGGTAGTTTTTTATGAATAAGAATATAGAGTGTTGTATCAGCACTTTTTCAAGTTATCTTTGTTGTATTTCATACATTTCTATTTGCTAAGTGTTTTCGTATTTCACGATAGCATTTTTTGTAGGTTAAAGCGTTCATTGACAGATGCTTGGAATGTGGAGGTTTGTCTTGTTTTATATACATAAATTTTGCTGTTCTGATTCTACTGGTTTGAACTTGAATATTTTAGCTTCTGAGTATCTAAATTGAGGGTTAACCTAAATATCTATTTTACCTAATCTATAATTGTTAGTTCAGAGTAGAAGACTGCATCAAAACTTTCTAATTAATGTTTTTTCTTTGAGGATAAAACAGTATATAACTTAAACTGAAGTATTCAGTGTTTTTAATTTAAATTCTAAAATAGATGCAGCACCCATTTTGTTATGGCAGTGGTATGGTTATGGTAAATTTCATTTACTGTTTTTTTCAACAATGCAAGTCAATATAAAATGTTGTTTGTCAACAGCAGATTAGTTTTAGAATAGCCTAATGTACAAAGCCTATAATTTAAATTCATTTTCAATTCAATCTGCCTTGAATGTCACAGTAATCGAATCTCTTCGTTCTTCCATTAATAATATTCATATAATCCATAAATGATCCTAGAAAGAAGGCACAGACTTACAAAGTTTGAGATTAAATTTTGAATTTTCTATGTGTAATTGTATTTGAATTGGTTTAATTTGGTTCCATGTCGTGTATGTATTGCAGAGAACATACACGCTGTGGAACCTATACCAATTAATTGAGAAATAACCTTCAATGGAAGATTTGCTATTCTAAAATATTATGCTAAACCCAGTATAGGATTATCAGCCTCACTGAGCATCATAACCCAGAAAAATATATTAACCCACCCAGTATAGATATGAATGCACCGACTGTAAGGTTGTCCACCGCATTTTATGTAAAAACCTACCTATTTAAGAAAAAAACCTACCCATTTAGACACATAGGTTCCATAGCATGCTTTATCTAGTATCATTCTAGCTCATGCCATCGCTTGTAAAGTTTCCTACTTTCAATTTTTCCCTATTTGAATGATTATTCGGAATACCTCCTGTTCCTTTTTAGGCAAAGCACTAATTCATGGCAATGCTGGAATATCTTCCAGGTAGCTGAAATACTCTAAGCTAGTTGACGGAGCCAAATACTCACATATATATCGTCCCATGAAAATCACCGATGCCTGCATTATGCGATCAACACACGTCAAAACAGCTGGTTTTTTTTCGTTTTGTTTTTCTCTGTCTCTATTAAGTATCTTATCACCGTCTACGTTACTGTCATATATATATTTGTTACAATATCGGAAAAACATCGTGTAATAAATTAACTTGACATTTTGTTTTCCTTTTAAGAATCGTTGCATGAAATCCCAGTACTTTCTTTCTTGCGCTGTTATATTTAGTAAATATATAAAATGCCTGTATTTAGTGGTCTCTTGTTATTGATTTCCTCCAAATCTAATACCATTTTGATAGCTACATATGTTGGTATGACCATTTTTTGGGTTCTGCAGTGAAATTTTATACTTTATCTTCGTTTTTTTCTGTAGTGCAACACTTGCTATTGCATACGTCATGGAAACATATGGACTGAAGTTTGACGAAGCGTTCCAAGTTGTACAACGAAGAAGATTTTGTGTCAATCCAACAGAAACATTCAAAAGACAGCTTATTGTAAGCCATAAAAGTCTTATTCCGTCAATAGTTTTCTCTTATCTTTCATACTCTAATCAACATTTCTTGTCATGTAGATTTGTTACAGCATCTCGAAGGCTGGCTAGGCATTATCGTCGCTAGTTTGCATTATTCACCCTTTTTCTTTGCTTAACAGGCTGTGATCGGTTAAAACTTAATATTCAAAGTGTACTCATAACATATACAAATACATATACATTATATCTTGTCTGTAAAAATAATAAAAACTTGTAAGAAAAAGGAGGCAAAGAAAATACGACTTTTAAATGATTATACACATACATATACCAACAAATCTACACTATAAACCTCATTGATTTCTGATGAAGCGTAAGCGAAACGTTAAACTTGAGTACTCTATATTTTCGAATTCAATATAAATCTACATATACATATACATATACAATACAAAAAAACACCACTATAATACAACAGAGAAAGGGTATCACGATAAGACCTTGCATGTGTATAAACTCGTAGAATTTTAAGTTTAACAACGTTCCAAATTTTAAACATTTTGTTATCAGCATGTAGAAATGCCTACTTTATAAAATCTTTCGAATTCAATTCAATATTTGTTTATACTTTTTATGAATAGCATCTTCAAGGTACATTTACTGTGCAGTATCTGACTGCATGTTTATATACTGACAAGAAATATCGATTTTCCTTCGAGTTATTGTGCTAAACTAATTTATTTTGAATGCTAAGAACCTAACTTCCAAATTATCCGGAGTAACTCCACAATCTTGAAGCTAGCACTGTCTATTGTTCCCGTGTGAAAACTTGCATATATACCTGTTCGCTATCTTGACCGGGAGAACATCCTTTCGTTTTATCCGTTCTCATGTGAAAATTGCCTAAAAATTGATTGATGTAGGACTTTCTTTATATTTCCCTCAGGAATATGAAGCTTTGTATCTAGCGAGGCAACAGACATACTATACACAAAGATCAGATGGTAAGAACCTTTTTGCTAATTAAAAGTTTTAATAAGAATTTCAGAGACAGCTGCTGGTTGGATGCGGCATCGAGCGCATTAGAAATAAATATAGTATTTATAACTTGGTTACAATCCACCCCTTGCACAGAAGACCAACAACGACACATCCACTAGTCTCAACATGTTTTGGTAGTGGATTCAGGTGTCAATACCAGACCACAGGAATAGAGGAAGAAATCGAATGCTTGGTTCAGAACTGGCTTTACATGATGATAAACAACCTAAGAATATTTCATGGCATTGATATCTTGTTCTTTTAAGAACCTTTTAAATTATTTCAAATCTTGACATTTCGGATATGGTGAAAATAAATGTTTGGCTCCATTTGTCATAGACCTTCTCATGAATAAGGGTGTTAAACGGGTTTTTCTAGGGCTACTGGCCAACCGGCCTGTTGAGACGACTGTTTTCCCGCACCTCTCTTCCTCTACATAATACCTGCATGGATAAATAATTTGGTTAGAAATAAAAAGCAGATAAACAAAACTAAGTAAATAGGATCTTTTTTATTCACTGCTTCACCTTCAGGTAGGGTTGGGCGCAGCCCCTGTCCCTTGTTGGAGAACCGCTTACCCTCAATCCAGGTCTTATGAAAATGTAAAATGTTTTACTTCTCTTTTCTAATACTCTTTCTTGCTTTCATTTTCGCATCGATTTGTTATGGAATGTTACAAGCAAAATATCAAACTATCTTCATGCCTTATTTCTTTCCTATATTTTATTAGTTCTGCCAGATGCGGTTCCTTCGTTTACGTTTACTGTTTTCTGGATCAGATGATGTTTATAATTTAATCTTTCTGCTATAAAACAGCATAATAACTTTAAATTCTTTCCCGACAGCCTTTTTCAACGAACGCTCACAACAGATTCAAATCAATCGGTTCCGAGCCATCGATACAAATCCATAAACCTCTCCCTTCATTATTATCAAAGAACTACATCAAACAAATTAATCAAAGAATCTAAAATGGGGGAAATGGCTGCATGCTAAACAAGCAATATTTGTCTTCATTTCTAGGTGTGCAATGGTTAGGTATTCAAGTTTTATAGACAATGTTAAGTGCAGAGGAGAAATCTACTTCTTTTTTTGCACTACCGTTTCCGCAGTCAGTTTGATCCCTATCGATGATGATCTCGATTGATCATGAGCAGCTGAATTTTTCTCGCGTCAATGATCTCATTTTTTAAGCTCCCTCAGCATGCCTTCTCTTGTATCGGCCTTTCCAAAGCCGTATATAAGTGGATTGGGCAAGGTATTTGTTGTAGCTAGAATAATCATAGGTTCTAAAAACGGGTAAGCTTTCATTTCCATTAAAGAATTGTACTTTCTGTAGCAAGCTAGGGGGGTCATGCATATCACGTAAACGCCAACAACCGCACTTGCAGAAAAGTTCATCTTTTTCTCATGTCAAATGTCTTTTTCTCAGATCAAACAATTCTGCGCTCCTTCCAAAATTGTTGTAAGGATCTATCCTTAAATTTTTTCTTGCGAACTCAAACAAACGAATCTGGACGCATAGGAGAACCAAGGAAGTAGGAAATACAGTATAAATTATAAATTACCTGTAATGTTCGGCTTATGTATTCGGTGATTGGTAGCTCAAATTTCGGATGTGCATCTATATTTGAAAAACCACATATTAAGGCAATCATCCACAGTAACCCAATTATTCTTGTCACACGTGTATCTGTCACAAGCTCGTGGAGACGAAAGTAATGAATGCAGGCTACGTAACGCTCAACGGAAAGGGAAATTATTGTTCCACTCGTAACTATAAGGTTGACGACAAGATCAAATTCCAGTATTTGGCGAATGACTTGACACCCAATAGATGTTGTTTTGAGTTTAGACACCAAGGCGAAGAAAAGAAATATCGCGCCGGCTAGAATCATCGTGCCGTCAGAGATTGATAGATTAAGAAGAATCCTGTGACGAGGATCCCTCAAACGAAATCGTTGAAGTAGAATCTTCATCATAAGAATGTTAAAAGGGACTGCTATGGTAGCAAGCAATATAGCAGATGATGTGGCAGCATTTGAAATACAATCAAATGTGATGGTTTCATTTTTTGCCATTTTCCCAATAATAACTGCAAATCACTTCAAGCTTCAATTGCAATACAGCACATATATCTCAGAATCTTGAATATAAAGAGGAACTTTTTGGATTAATATGATATTTGATAAACAAGTTGCAATTATATGAGAAAAATTTCCCGTCCCGGCTAGACGGGATACTTTTCACGAGCGAGATCCTGCCTTTGACAAAACGGGATCCCGTTTGGATGAGTTTTTCTGATACCCTGTTACCCCGCTTATATCTACTTGTTGAAACATTAATCATGCAAATTTACTCGTAAAAATTTGGTTTTTAAGCGCATGTGCCTGTATCTGAATCGTTTTTTTTTTGTACCCTGGCAAATCGTGAATCGCATGCGCTTTTAAGCGGGGTAATAGGGTATAATCGAATCATCCCGGCTGGACGGAACGGCAGTTGTCCTGTCCCGTCTTGCCGGGACGTTTTTGGGACATATAATCCCACAGAAATTTATGGAGGAGACTGACCCCAAGATCAGGATCGCGGCAAACGTCCCGTCCCGGCGGAATGGGACGTTTTTCTCATATAATCAGGCCCTGGGTTCTTTACCTGGGAACCTCTTTCAACTTTGATGTTTCAACAACAATCACCAGTTGATGATATTTCTGGAATCATAAATTATTCGGTTGTAGTAGATGCATACATCTTTTGTACATCTGGATTCGTTCATTGAATGCGATTTCCAAATTCATTTTCCATGAATACAACATCTCGGGATTCATGAACCCTTTTAGTTTGTGGGTTCAAGAGTCTATAGCCTCTACGCACAAGACTTGGTTGATTTTGCACCCCATTTCTTTCTATCTTCTCGTGAAACATGCATATAAGCATCACACCCAAAAACTCTCATATTGGTAACATCAGGTTTCGATCCAGTAAAACATTCGTATGAAGTCATGCTTTTCACAGCAACAGTCCAAGATCTGACAATCCAGTTGCTTGCAACATTGATCTAGCAGTTTCTTGAATCGTTCTGTTCATTCTTTCTGCCACTCCATTTTGCTCTGGTCTTTGTGGGTTACTTAACTGCCTTACAACACCTTAACTGGCTTGAATGTTGTCAAATTATTTTAATAGATACTCTCTGCCATTATCTGGGCGAAGTACTTTTATCTTCTGACCATTCCTGTTTACTACCATTGCCTCAAATTCTTTGAATTTTTCAAGAACTTGGTCTTTACACTTCATGAAATAGATTGCAGGGTATCTTGACTTATCTTCGATGAAAGTAACAAAATAACTATTTCCTCCAATACTCTGGGTAGCTCCACAAGAATCACTTTGTATGATCTCTAGAAGATCAGTTGCTCTAGTAATTTGATTCTTTGGAAATGAACTTCTGGTTTGTTTTCCCATTACACAGCCTTCACAAAACTTCATTTCTTCTGAAGAATTGAGCTCCAGACCATGAACTAGCTTTTGCTTATTCAAAAGTTTCAAGTTTTCCATTCCCAAATGTCCATACCTCTGATGCCAAACTTGTAATGAATTCTCGTCAATAGCACTTTGTGCTTCATGCAATGCATTCTTCATCGATACAGAATCCAGTGAAAACAGCTTTCCATTTGTTTTGCCCTGAATCGAAACACATTTACACATTAAGTATTGTCGAAAAACACAGAAAGTCCCTTTTGGTCACTGCACTGGCGGAAAAGAGATTATTTGCCAAATCAGGAACAAAAGGAACATCTGACAGTTCTGCTGGCTTGTATGTTTTTCGAGATTTGACTTTTCCCCAAACGCTTCATTTTTCGAAAAATAGGTGAAATTCCCCAATCTAATCTTTATTAAATGTAATGTGCTGTGATGCACCAGAATCGATATACCAAATTAAACTCTATTTGTTGTTTGAATTCGGTGATTCCCAAAACATTGAATAAGAATCAGTAGTAAATGCGATAGCTATTAGCTTGGTCAAATCGTTTTTTATATGTTTTCTTCGGTTGCCGGCATTCTTTAGCCCTATGTCTTTATTTTCACAATAATAGCATTCACCTTTCTTGTTTCCAGGTTTAAATTTTTGTCCTTGCAGATCCAATTTCGCTTTCGTCGTGACAAGTGCTTTTTCCATCGTATTTCTAAGATCTAACGAAGTTTCAGAGCGCTTCTCTCGAAGTTTCAGAGCGCCTCTCATTTCTTTCCTTGTCTGTCTTTGTGTATGTCAACGTGTCAAGGGACCTGTACTTGTCGTGTATGTCACCTGCTTGTGAACCTCTTAATTTTCATATCGTATTAATACTTTCCCCTCCTTGGGGCAGACAGCATCACTCATCTGCTCCTCTTTACACCTCCTTTATTCTCTAACTATTTTTTTCTTCTTTCCTTTCTGCCCTCTCCCCTTTTAATTAACTTTTATTTTTCATATTGAACTAGGTCGGAGGAACTGTTGGGTTGTTGCCCCAATTTGACCCTTTAGTAATTTAGGTTTATAGGTAGGCCCAAAATTATTGTAAAATTTATTACTGATGAAGCGAAAGCGAGACGTTACTTGAGTGTACTGTATATTCGAATTTCTGGATAACATTAAGATAACTAGAACTAAGTGTAATCAGATCTGCTCGTGAACACGATAAAAAAAAGGATGGAGCAC
>JAACYV020121116.1:0-10367 GCA_009936425.2 Chrysaora fuscescens
TTTTTTAGGGACCTCCTGGAGAAGTAGGCGTGAAAGGAGATCGGGGATTCACGGGTGCATCTGGAGAAGATGTAAGTAAATCACATTTTTTACCTGCTGCATCAAGATTATCCTCGTCGTCTAGACCGAGATATGCTTAACTGCTTCTCCATCTAGACATTGAAACCTCCGACCGTGTCACTGGTGGCTGCAGATAATGTTTTCCTCTTGTCGAGTCGGCAGTATCACCATACTTATGAATTAATTGTGATTTATTCACACATTGTTCATAAACAAAAATTAACTATGAAACTATGGGCAGTAATATAACTATACTGTAATACCTGTAAATACTACAATAATACTACAGCATTAAGAACTAGCAATATTAAGAATCAGAAGGTTTTTAAGAAAGAGAAGAATCTATATTTTGCAGGACATTTTGGCAAGATTTTTGTGTTATGGCCGAAAAATAATTTCATGGCTATGCATCTTGATTTGTCATAATTCATTGTTCCTTTCTTTGTCACAACTAATTAACACCCTCAGTTGAATCAGTTACCCCATTAACAACAGTATTTTTGCGAATGAAATTCTACTGAGGAGTAATATTCTTTTCAGGGGCCTGCTGGACTTAATGGCGAAAAGGGACAGAAAGGAATTAAGGTACGTTAAGTTGTATCTGCATTTATTTGAGCCTTGATAACCCGATTACTGTTTTACTCAAAACCGCCGCTTACTTGAACAAATTTCCGTTTTCCTTTCTACCCTCCCCAACTAAGATCATACCCTTGTTGGTTCAACTTGTAACCTTTTATACGTTGATGCTACCAATTTAATTCTAGGTGTAGAAGAAAGCCCCCAAAATATTGTCAATTTAGTTACTGAGAACCTAATACCATATTATAGGCTTATGGGCTTTTCTTTGATTGAGAAGAGCGGGATTGAATTAAGCACCGAAAAGCTTGAATTAAACAAATTGGAAAATGGATTTCATTTATGAGATTTAATCTGGACAATATTAGATTTAATTTAAATATCTGTGAAATTTTCTTTTAGGGCGATCTTGGTCCTCAAGGTATATCTGGAATCGAAGGACGAGCTGGGCGAAATGTAAGTTTGCGCTCCGTTTCCGCGAGATAAACTGAATAAACCCTCTTCTAGGATTGAATCTTGTTTAAAATCCACCCCGAACACGAGATAGGACCTGCTTCACTATTTTGGATAATCCTGCAAAGTATTATCAGTATTATTGACTAGTTTTTGAAATCCAATACTGCAAGATTTGAACAAACTATCACGTCTTTGTTTTGCACATTTTTTTTCTAAATGCTATTAATTATTTTACAGGGTGAAGATGGCAAGACCGGTCCCAGAGGCCCCCCTGGCGTTAAAGGAGAGCCTGTAAGACTTGACACAAAATTTTGCTTATTTTGTTTTCAAACAATTACTATACTCTCTCTGTTTCTTTCTGCTCATTTATTTATCTTTCTATTTAATTCCGTTTCTATTTCTTTCTTTGTCTTTGCCAATCTAGTTCTTCCTGTCAATTTTATGCTCTTTTTGCTTCCTCTATTCCATCTTATACGTACTCTATCCACTCCCTCACTTGTGATTGACATTTTTAATGTCCATGGACCTTCGTTTCTAATTTTTATAATTTATTATACCTTATAATTCCCTACCAATGAGATTTATTCAAAGAGACCTAGAACGAACGCTTGGTTTTATTTAAAGCTCTGGCAAGCTTTGTTACAGATAGCAGGGTTTGACGAGAAAACCTATTAATCTTTCCACCATATATCACTTGGTCCTTATTAACAAGCCATAGGAATGCCGTTTGTTGTCATGGAATAGATGAGGAGAAGCTCCGCTAAACAACCAAAACAACAGCTTGAATGTAGTTGAAATATTTCAAATCTAAAAAGAATTGCCAATTTTTGTTCTGTAATTCAGGACGTCTTCAGGGCGGATAATGACCCTTCATGACAGTGTTGATCGGCGTTTATTTGAGTCTAGGCGTTTTTCATCACAACGAGATTACTACAGCAAGAAAGGAGTCGAACTTGACGCTTCCCGTTATTAAAATGAAAGAGAAAATAGAATAATTATTGGCAATTTTATTAGGTTTTATTGAATTGAAAACGATGATTAGGCACTTTTTGGTCATACTTTGATGTGGATCGGCTTTTGTTTGAGTTTAGGCGTTTTTCTTGTCTAACTTTACTATTTGTTCTTTAAAGCATTACCCTGCATCAACGTGTTCTTTCCCCTGTATATTGACATACAACTGCCCGCATATGCCCGCATTTATGTTTAAAAAATAACGGATAAACCATGGTATAATTGAGGCTGTTTTGTGATCGAATTAATAAATATGTTTGCATTTCTTCCAGGGTCTTCCAATCAAAGGTGCCGAGGGATCCACAGGGCCCCGTGGAGAGACTGGACCAAAAGGTGACACTGGCATTAAAGGCGAAATAGGGCCCAATGGCGATATTGGCCCAGCTGGTAGTGATGGTGCAGCAGGACCCACTGGTGAAAAGGGAGATGTCGGACCTATTGGACCCCCAGGAGCTAGAGGTCAAAATGGTGAGTACAGATTGGTAGCCATATGTATGTATGTATGTATGCCCCAATAGATATTGACAAGTTTTATAATATATGAAAATAGATACAATGTCATATTTGATGTTAAAAACGTAAAGATAAACACCGTTAATTACAGTGGCAGGGATAGCATTAAAAGGTCAAGCTGGCCTCATTTCCATAATGGTCCCTTAAGAGGTGCTGTTTTACGATAATATATAGAAAAAAGGAAATTACAGAGCTGCATGTGTGTTTTCAAAACCAAAACGGTCCTAAGAATAAGACATATATGTCATTTCCTCTTTCTGTATATTGTGCTAAAAATTCTCTTTGATCTTATGTTTGAATGTATTAATAGCCATAACTTTAGCCATAACTTTTGGCATCAATGTTGTCTAGAGTAAGGCCCTGCAATTTAAGAAACCCTTTTTCTTTAGCCTCGTGTGCTTGATCTTGGTATTGATTGGGTCTTCAGTATCAGTTTTTTGAAAAGCTGTTGTTGTTTTTAATTTTAGTATTAAGCTAAACTGTTTTAGGTTCTATATATAATATATATGATATTGACTCGACAACTAAAACAGTTGGGTACATCACAAAGGGATTATCAAATAACTTATTACAATAACTTATTACAAAGTATTGCAATCCTACAATAGCAAGAAAGAAATCAAACGTTACATTATTTGATTTAGGGTCGGTTTACTAACGTGCAAATCTCTACTAGGTAAATTAATTGAGAGGGCTCCCCCTATTTTAAATAAAAGACAGCATAGAATACTTGTTGAAGATTTCATTACGTTTTATTAAAAAAAAACTTAACCAAGAAATCAAATACGAAAGTCATGAGATTTGGGAAGCTAAGAGAGAATTGTTCTATATCTTAATTTGAAAATATATTTACAGGTGTTCCTGGTATGAAGGGTCCTCTAGGAAAAGCTGGAAAACAAGGATTGCCCGGAAGTAAGGGACAGAATGGAAGAAAGGGAATCAGTATTGTTGGAAAGAATGGAATGGACGGGGAACCCGGTCCTCCTGGACCCTCCGGAATTAAGGGAACACGTGGGTTTCCTGGAGGCCGTGGTATGTACATGTAACTTGCTGTATTAATCGATTTCAGATTTGTGGGATCTATTAAACGTATTTTGTTCCTATAAATATTTTTTACGACACAGGCTAGACTAATGCTTCCCTTGTGACGCATGGAACGTAGGATACATTGTTTATATATTAGCCTTTTAAATGTTTTATGAATAAAATTGACTCAAATTGATAGCAGAGCGCATATTTCGAAAAAAACGCAATTTGTTCATACTTTGTAGATCCAATTTTTATTGAGGTTTTCTTTAACCCTCAGTCACCTTGTACAACAGGCACTAGTTTCGGTATAGGCCTTCTAATATTCAAATCCATCCAGCCCTGAAAACATACCATTTCTTCGAAAGCTTTTAAAAGATATCTTCCATGTTTGTGTGCATCATTAACAATTTTATTGTTAAATTTCCAAATTTTTGATACACTTATTTTTAGTAATGTAACGTATAAGTATTCAAAAGTAATTCATCAATTAGATTTTTCAAGCAGGTAGGTGTAATAAATTTCATTTCCAGGCCCTGCTGGTGATATCGTCTCTGAAAATGGTGAGATTGGCCCACGAGGAGAACCAGGAACTCAAGGACCTCCAGGATCAAAAGGAGCCAGGGGACCTTCTGGAATCCGTGGACCTAGGGGTTTGAAAGGAAGTCAATGTGCTACATGCAAAGATCCTCAAAAGGGAGAAAAGGGTGCAAAGGGCTTTGATGGTCTGTCTGGGTCACAGGGAGACCCTGGCCCACCAGGACCGAAAGGACCTATTGGAAAGACTGGCAACACTGGTGGGCAAGGAAAAATTGGCTCACAAGGCAAAAAAGTAAGTAAAAATCGTTTTGTTAAAAAGCTGCTTCAACATACCAATACTAATACTATCTTGTGTAGGATATTATCTCTATTACTGTTAGTCTATTAGTCCCTCCTGGCACCGTATAGCCCATTGATCAACAGCATAGAACGAGATGTCTTTGAAGGGTAAATTTCTTTAAAATGTTACTAAGGCTGTTAGTGGTTACTGTACTTGGAACTATATTACTGTATGATCTTGAAAGCCTTTGGAAGGTAATATGGAGTCTCTTCAGCGTGGAGTGTCACTCTCACTGTGGATGAAAGAGTGAAAGTTGATATTGTTGCCAATATTTTAGGGTGAACCTGGCTTCAGGGGAAGTAATGGAGAAAAGGGAAGCCAAGGTGGAAAAGGTGAGAGCATCAGCCTCAAAGGAGAACCGGGTCTGAGAGGTTCAATCGGTCCAAATGGATCCCCCGGCGCACTCGGATTTCCCGGACCGGGTGGACCGCGTGGACCCCCTGGTGCTAGAGGAGACGCAGGCAGTAACGGACAAGCGGTAAGTTATTGCATTAATTTGTATCTTGTTTTGCGAGTATGTAAGGTATTCAGCTGGTCCAGATGTGGAGAGAAAATAATGAAAAATGTCTTGATTAACCAATGTCCCGTCATTAATTATTCTCTGACAAACCAGCAATGATGTGTTCGCTGCTCCGAAAGTCTGAGAAATAGAGTAACTTGGATGTCACCGAAAACAGAAAGAGGAACGAAGAATTCTATCAATATATTCGTAGAACTGTGCCCACTGCAGCAAAAACCTGGAATAAGATTTTGAGAAACATGGCAGTGATTCATTCCTGTACTATAAAAGAACAATGTAAAATTATCTGATGAACCGGGGGGATCTCCAGGTAGGATCCCCTGGTAGAGTAGCAAATTTATTGTTCTATATTCTTTTTTGTTGCATTGTATTGGCTGATATTATAAGGTGAAAGAGTGGGCACGTAGTTATTCATTAATCTAATCCGTTGTTCCCCCTATTGTTTTCAGACAAGAAACCATTGTCATTTGCAATGCTAAAATGCTGTCTGTTCAAGAAGACTCATGTTAGGGGCTTGATAGTTTGGATAGCTTTATCTATTGTCGAACTACTGCAAGCATTTGAGTTGTTTTTGGGTGGTGAAAAAGGTTCATACATTAGTGTTTGCGAGATTTTTAATACTACCTTGAGATATAAAGGCACAGAATGCAAACAAGTAACAGCCAGTGTTGCGTAAGCCTTTCGAGTATCAAAACATAACATGCTCGGATGTCCGTTCATTTTATGGGTGGAAAAATTTACACAGTACTCCTGATTTTCCTCGGAAAAGCTGCTTCGCTCTTTTTGTAAGAGCGAAGGACGATAAAAGAAACATTGTTAGTCAAACATTTATAGCATTTACATCTGTTACCTTAAATTGACACATGCTGATAAAACTGTTGAACTTTAAATCCCGTCTAAATATTCGCTTTATTATATTTATAATATTTCTAGGGAGAACGAGGTCCCAAAGGTGACAGAGGTCCGGGAGGTGAAGACGGGCTAACTGGAGTAAGAGGAGAGAAAGGTTCGCTTGGACGTGGAATTTCTGGTCAGCCCGGAGGAAAGGGAGACACAGGACCACAAGGTCTACAAGGTGGAAAGGGACCTCGTGGATATGATGGGCAAAAAGGTTAGTAACGTGTGTGAATGTAATCTCCGAGTTTATTAACAATGAAGCCCCCTAGGGTAATTCTCTACAAAGTGTAATTCCCGACAAATTTAAAAATATCTTGTCCCCATAATTTTTCTTGAATGATCCCTAAAAAGTGTTCCCCAGCTTTTCAAAAGTATTCCTTTGCTGGTTTCAAAAGTATTCTAGCACTCGCTTTAAAAATATGAGATGTTCCCATATTCCCCACAATCAAAATGACAAAATCCCTTGTTCCCCATAACCACTGGGGGCCTCAACCGTGCCCATGCTAGCTTTTTTTGTGTGTGATTATTTTGCTATCACTCCTCTACATTATTCGAATATCTGAAAGTTATAGATTACAATTTAAGAGAGAAAAGAATGGGCAGAAATGATAGAACCCAAGCGAGATTACCTTCTGCGGTATTTCAATTTAGTTAAAACAATCATAATATGAAGTATAATTATTTATTTTCAGTTTTAACCCGATATGGTTGAATTAGACAATAATTTTATTTGTAGGAGAACCATGGAATGCTCAGGTTGGTCCGAGTGATCTATACCTGGGGGAGAAGGGAGAAGTTGGTCCTGCAGGACAAAAAGGAGAGCCAGGTGGTGAAGGCAGAAAAGGTGAAAAGGGATTCACAGGTTTGAAGGGTGATCGTGGAAGAGAAGGCTTGCCGCTGGTTGGTCCAGCTGGTGCTGTTGGACCTGCCGGAAATACGGGAGCACGAGGGCCAAAAGGTACGTGGTCGGCCATTAGAATGGTCTCCTATTGAAACTTTTTGGTTAATTGTTTTATTTATTATTTATTTATTTATTTATTTATTTATTTACCTGTTTATTTTTTTTATATTTTTTTTTTATTTATTTATATATTTATTTACTTGTTTACTTATTTATTCATTTACTTGTTCTTGTTTACTTATTTATTTATTTATTTATTTATTTATTTATTTCTTGTCTGATAAACTGGTATTTTCAATTCTTATGGCCCAGCAGCCGCATCACTCCCACGGAGTTTAACGTTCTGCAAGCTCGAATGTTGAATCATATTCTTGTGAACAGACGAAAAGACACAACAACTAATACGACCAAATAAATGTAAAAGGTTGCTAAAAGAAGTACAAATTGAGGCAGTTTCCATTGTAATTATATTGTATTGGATATAATTAGTTTAAAAAAATTTGCAGGTGAACCCAGTCTACGCGGGCAAGATGGACCACAGGGAGCTCAAGGAAGCCGTGGAGATTCCGGGCCTGCAGGAGCAATAGGTGCAGTTGGCCGGATCGGACCACCAGGAACTGCTGGGGAACCGGGTAACAGAGGTCAGAAGGGTGTGCCAGGAAGGGATGGAAAGGATGGTCAAGATGGAGCCCCTGGACAAAAGGGAGATCGAGGTATGATTTTAATCATTCCTTTTTTATATCACTCTGTTTATCACTAATACAGTAAGAATCAGCCATTGTTTTAAAGTTAAACAAGAAGATTTCAACACGTCATTGAAAATACAATATTGTGTTAAAAAATCTTTGAAATTAATTCTAAAGCGTAAGATCTTTACAAAATCAGTAATTTGCATGGTTTGGAGGGAAGCATTTGTATTGAGACTAAATTTACATCGTCGAAAACAGTCGAACATTTCATCATTATACTCTAGCTAGCCTAAGTCTATTGAAGACCTGCACTATGATTAGGGTAAACAGGTCTTGGGAAGCATCCAATTTCCCTGCACAGTCAATGTATATGATTGTGATTACTAAATGGCAGCTCTATGAACCCATCCAAGTTATTTCAACAATGTTTTGTGAACTCAGAATGCATTTGACTGGACAGTGCTAGCGAGCAAACAAGAACTCGCAAACGATTTACTGCTCTGAACTCCTTGCCGTGGTCAATATCGGGTCGGTCACCCAGCGAAAATTTATAACTGTAAAGATCATAATGAACTGAAGCTGAAGTCGAAGTGATCTTTTGTCATGTTCTTACTTGGCAAGGATTTTGAAACTAATGCAGCGATTTATTGATTTATTATTATCAGGGCTTCAGACATGAACTGACTCGATCTAGCTGAGAATTCAACCAATAGCTTCTACAACCTATATTTAAATGTATCTTAAAATTTTTCACCTCATAAGTCATATCATTTCCACCGTAATGAAGAGTGTGCAAAAGTTTAACTTGCGTAATTCAGCGTATTCGAGAGTTTGTACTATCAACTTCATTATAAAATTTACTTTTTTCTTTACAGCTCAAAAGGGACAAACTGGTCCAAGAGGGCCCTTCGGTGAAAAGGGAGTAAAAGGTGAACCCGGTATCGGAGACAGAGGACCGCAAGGAAAAACTGGACTTATTGGTACATTTAATATTCATTTTTTGAATCTTATTGATCTAACTTCTAAATAATTTGCTATTTTTTATCACATCTTGGACGCACAATTGTTCCTTTCTGTTTTCCCCCACCAAAACGAAAGAATAATTTACCCTTGTCCTTAACTAAAAAAGAATGCTTAGCCCCTCGCTGCTTTGATTTAGAAATCGCGGCTTTAATTGCTGTTTTCAAGAAATATCCTCGAGAAATGTTTTTGTCTGCCATTTATTATTCACTGTAGCATTTCCTCTTCAAATCAACAAATTGTATTTTAGGTGAGAAGGGTTCAAAGGGAGATGCAGGAAGAACTGGCCAACAGGGAGCTTTAGGACCACAAGGTGACCAGGGAGCTGCTGGAGCGGCGATAGCTGGTGGCCGAGGACCACTTGGACCACCTGGTCCTTCTGGGCCCACCGGTAAATCTGGTTTCAAAGGAACCAAAGGAGAACAGGGTTTGACCGGTGACCGAGGCATTGCTGGTAGCGCTGGCTTAGAAGGACCACAAGGTCGCGCAGGACTAAGAGGAGACATCGGTAAGTACATTGTCAGATCAATTAAATGCCTCTTCTCTAATATGCGTGCCCCTTCTCTAATGTGCGTGCCTTTCTCTTGTATGCATGCCCTTTCTCTAATATGCGAGCCCCTTCTCTAATGTGCCTGCACCTTCTCTAATGTGCGGGCCATTTCTCTAATGTGCCTGCTCCTTCTCTAATATGTGTGCCCCCCTTCTCTAATGTGCCTGCCCTTTCTCTAATATGCAGTTCCCTTTTCTAAAATGCTTGCTCTTTCTTAAATATACATGCCCCTTGTCTAATGTGCCTGCACCTTCTCTAATGTGCGGGCCCTTTCTCTAATGTGCCTGCTCCTTCTCTAATATGTGTGCCCCCCTTCTCTAATGTGCCTACACCTTCTCTAGTATGCGGGCCCCTTCTCTAATGTGCCTGCTCCTTCTCTAATTTTCGTGCCCCTTCTCTAATATGCTTGCTCTTTCTTTAATATGCATTCCCGTCCTGGTCAATGCCGCCTTTAGATCCCAGATCTTGGAATAACTCCTTTATTTATATGCAACAACGAGCTTTGTATAAGAATCGAACGATTTTTTAATTCGTCTGAAGGAGCCAATGTTGTCAGTTACCTTCCGCAAGCCTGAGAATAAAGAGACCAGCGAGAGACGTGTGCTTAGTTGACAGCACTCAATGGATTATTAATTTAAAAAATTACTAGATGAACTAAATTGTTTACAATTGTCCAAATAAGGAAGTACATGTGATCAAACAGATCATACACTTGCACGTTTGTGCTATCTTGTAAATATATCGTGAACTTATTGCACTGAACTCTGCAAATAGCTATAACTATGTTTTCAAGCTTTGTAAACATTCAAATGACCGGCTGTGGTTTCTTGAAGGTGTTACTGGCCCTAAGGGTGAACGTGGTCCAGCCGGAACTGGGGGAAAAGGACAAAAAGGAACCAAGGGAGATCCTGGTACACGTGGACGACAGGGATCAACAAGTGACATTGTTGGGCCTAAAGGTACTCGTGGTCTTCCTGGCGCAGACGGACCACTGGGAGCTCAGGGTATGTTGGATTTCATTGGTTTTGTAGCGCTTAATACTTGTGTTGCAGTTTTTTTCTTTTGCCAAACGCAGAATCTCTCCAATTTTTCTGATGCCATGCCAGGTTAGATTGCTATAGTAATTGCAGTTATTTTCTAATTCATTTAATTCAACCGAAAATAAATACATTTATTTGCCTAATCACATATTTTGCATACATGTAAATTAATATTTCTATTTTTAAATATTCTATTTCTCACACCACTAAATAGATAAACCTGTTAAC
>JAACYV020121338.1:0-10366 GCA_009936425.2 Chrysaora fuscescens
AATCGAACTCGTTAATTTTGGTTTATACAAACATACAAACCATGATTTGCTTATTCAGTAATTGATAAAGTTTACTACAAAGAGCTTTTGACATCAGAAGTAAATGTGATTTATTATTTTCCCCAAATCTTTTCCTGATTACCTTTCAATGTCAGCTGATACCAAGCTGTCTATCGTCTCTTCCTCCACTCCAGGCATCAAAGTTTGTTTTACTGAAAGCAAGTAAATCATTGTTATTTTGCTACATTTGCAGCTGATCACCAGGTAGAGTTCAACACAGTTAAAAGCCATAACCGATTCCAGAAAACGTTACGGCAGGAAAAATCATGAATTTTGAAAAACAAATTTTGGGCAAGATTTTCGACATTATAGCAGCAAGGAGCACTGTTGACTCAGATAAGCATATCAAATTAATCCTCAAAGATCAAAAGATGACTTGTGTCTATCCTACAAAGTATCCGATTTTGGTTTCATCTCTATGATTCATAACCATAATTTGCCTGCAGAAACGCACGAGAGTGCTTCGTAAAAGTGAGCAAGGTTCTGATGGGAACATCTTCTGAGGGATTAAGATTAAGGACATGTCTTGCCTCTCTGTACTTGACTATAATTGCAAAGTGATAATTGATTTCAGCCCTTTCTACAACAGTTTCAACAGACTTACGATCCGTTTCATTTAGTGCTTCTTTCACAGCTTCTCGTTCATTATCAGGACTTCGTGGCTCTGCAGCATTCACCTTTAGCCGAACAGATCTTTGTGCCCATTCATTTTGCTGCTTTCGAATTCTACCTAACAATTTCTGCATCCGCTTAGAGGTATCTACGGAGATAAAAGAAAGCTTTAGATACCGGGAGCTGCATAGAGTAATGGTCAACACTGGCGCTTAGCTTGCTAAAGGTGTGTGGTTCAAACCCAAGACAAGGAGGGACAATATAGGTGGCTTTCTGTGGCTCAGATGACCACAGAAAATGGAGGTCAAGTCTCCAAACAAACAAACAAACAAACAAGCAAACAAACAAAAAAACATGAAAACAAACAAACAAACATGGAAACAAACAAACAACCGCATGGTAGTGACTCTTCAAAGTGCAAGCACTTAGGTCAGATAGGCGCAATAGTTTCTTAATGGTATGTGTGTGCATGATACATAAAAACCATGCATAAGCCAGCAGTCAACTTTTCTGGGTACTGGACATAAAGCACATAGAAAACATACAACAAAAATTATTCAGGAGAAAAACGCCATAGAGCTTGGTAAACAACAAGGTATAGCAGAGGTAACACGAAAAATAAGGTAACTTGTAAATTAACTCCGCCATAAATGATACCTGCTGGTTTCTTAGCAGCTTCTGTTGAGTCTAATGTTGCATGTTCTTCATCTGTAACGATTTTCCCTTTACTTGTTACCACCCTACCAACACCAGCTAGTTCCATTTCGTCTTCCTGAATAACAAAACGTAGCTGCATTAAAGTGGGAATGTAACAGTCGTTATTCTTTGAGAAGTAACGAACAAAAGATAGTTTTAGTACATTGTTAACATTGAAAACTAAACATTACTAGCCATGAAACATGTTGGAAACCTATCTATCTATGGGCTGACTATCTAAGGCAATGTACCAGCATGATATGATACTGGCCTAAAGTCTGCTGTTTTCAGGCTCCCATACATAATGAGGTACGAAACCGGCTTAAAATCATACCGGTTGGTCAAACGGTATTTGTCTATGCTTGCATATTCAACCGGTATTTTTGTGTTTTTGCACATTCAACCGGTATTTGTCTATGCTTGCACATCTCACCGGTATTTGTTAATACCGACATTGTTTACCCAGGACATGAAACCGGCAGTTTTGAATCTTCTGCTGCAAGGTTAAAGAAATAGGTAATGATGAGAAGATGTGATATGTGATGTCATGGCAAAGCAAGTTTACACCGTGGAAGTGTACCAACATGTACCAGCATGCCGGTACGTTACGTGTAAGCAGGGCACTATATTGGACCGCTGAAAGAATTTTCTTTCATTTCTTTACCTCGTCAGGCTGAACGTGAACACTACCTTGTTCCAGCAAATCTAAAAGAAAAATTAAACTTGATAAAGAAGTAAAGAAAAATGTCACCGCGTTATGTATCATAGAGCTGTTAAGAATGCACTCACTGGATAAATTACATTATAAAATGAGTTTACCTGACTGGTCAATGTTGATGGATGGTTCTTCGCTGTGCAGATCAAGGTGTAATTCTGTCTGCCGAGAATCTAGAATGATAAAAAAGAGAAAATTGTACGAACTGCAATACGAATGAAAACCCGTAGAGGCCACCTATGGCCACCCAACAATCCATGGTCGAGCAAGAAAGGACTAAAAATGATCATTTTTCTCGCACATTATTTTTTATTTTCTATGCATAATTGCTTCAACTTGCTGTTTATACTGGTCATTCAATTCATGAACAAAAACCTGGTCAATTATTCATTGTTTACATAATCAAGACGTTTTTTACATTTTTGATGGTTTGTAAAGAGGAAAAGGATCGAGCATTACCCTAGCCAAAAATACCAAGATAAAGACAAATAATTGTTTTTCCTTTTTTCATCTATCAATAATTGCTTCTTTATGCAAAAGTTGGTTTGTACATCACCAGTATACTCAGGGCCTCTTTTAAGGGACCATGACTGGGGGACAATCCATTGTTTACAAGTCTAGAAGGGACAATAAGCCTATTATCTAAATAGTAAATACAATGACACTATAAAGCCGGCTTTGGGGGGGGGGGGGCAATCGCCAACCAAGTTACTATGTTAAAAGAGGCCCTGGCTATACTGTTAACAAGTTATTCATTCTTCTCGTTACTCATTGCCGACTTTTTTGCTGTTCAAGCATTCAAAAAATAAACTCAAACATCCCCTGAAAAGACTTTTAGCTAGGAGACGAAATTCTTTTTACTTACCTCGGCCAACTTTATGAGCATTCTCAAAGACCTCTTCTAGAACTATCTGCCTTGCATTGACATCTTCAAGTCTTTGATACGGCGGCTGGAAAACCTGAGCCTGCAATGACGTGAAATTACCATGAACCTTGGAATCGAATCTCTGGATGCTTAACCTACTGGTGCTGTGCCGTGGCCTAGTGGTAGAGTGCTCGCCTCTGATTCGGAAGGTTGTGGGTTCGATTCCCGGCCGAGTCATACCAAAGACTTTAAAAATTGGTTCTTAATGTCTCTTCGCTAAGCACTCAGCAAAAGGAGTAGGATTGAGGGTAAGTGGTTCTTGAACCAGGGATACGAGTCACGCCCACTTCTATCTGTAGAGGTAGCAGCGAACGAAAGAGGAGCCTTTGGGTCGCCTCAGACTGCGGTCGATCAACTAACCTACAACTACAATAACCCTTATATCATACCAGGGAAAACATGGCCAAAATCGGTTTTTCATCCTCTAATTCCTTTGTTTACATTTTTGAAAATCCAATAAACGTGCATCATTTATGACCGCGTGATAAAACCTATGTAGCTTGATACCAAAATGTAAACAAAGTCACAGCTCCGTCAGATAAAAAATTTTCCCATGTCTGAAGAAGTTCCTTAGTTCATAATAAAGACCACTGGCAGCACAAACATGCGAAAGAGCTTAATCGAAACGTCAGGCATCAAACAAATGGCTAGCTGGTCAGTCAATAACCTAGTCAGCTGCCTTAATCATGTCTACAAGCGCCAAATAAAGTAAATTAAAGAAATTACTAATAAAAGCTATAATAAACAAAGTTACCGGAATATTTTGCAAAGCTTGCTGCCTCCTCATACGGTCTTTGTATTCCAAGTTCTCCAGTTGATGCATTAATCGATCTTTCGACTAGAAGAGAAGAGAGGAAATAACCAGGATGATTTTGTTTGATATTTACAAAATCTAGGCCGAGATGGGTCCTCGGTAGTATTAAAATAATCAATTGCCTAATCAGTGTTTCCCATTTCATTCAGTCACAGTTATATTTTAAACATTGAGCTCGATTGAGGAGGTATCTGTTTGTTCTCAAACTGGGACTCGTGTAATAACTCTAGGTACCCAGGCTGACGGTGCTTTATGGAGTTATTTATATCAAAACCTGATTATTTTGCCAGTACTTTTCTCTAGCTGTTGGAATTCTCCATTTGCGTTTGTCGTAAACGTAGTTTTCTACGAAAAGTTTTCTGAGTAACTATAGTTATAATAGCAGTAAACATTTCATCCATAACATTAAACGTTTGATCCTGTCGGTATTTTAACATTTTACTTCATCCATTTTTTTTTTTTATTCTTACGTCTTTTACTAAAATCAAAATGTAGATTGATAGATAATAATTGTCCTTGATTCTTCTATTTTTCTTCTTTTTTCAAAAATAACTTAGCGATGCATTACTTTTATAGTATATTCATTAACTGCTGTTCTTAACATTCGTAATTCACGAGAGGGGCATATGGCTCGAAAGCTCATTTGAGTTCTTTTCATATGTCCTTCAGCAAAATTATGTTGTTTAATGTATAGATATGTTGTTTAATGTATATACAAATATGTCACTATTTTTGTCAAATTTAGCTTTCTATTATACACTAAACTAGTTGAAATGTATTAGTTTTGCTTAATTTGCTAGGAATAAACATTTAATACTTGAACACTTGAATCAAATATTAGAGTAAACAATAAACAAAGCAAGTAAACAACAAACATATATATAGACATATAGACATATAGACATACCTGATCTAGAAGAACTTGCTGCCTAGCATGTTCATGTCTGAGACGAGATTTCTCCTTCCTTTCATTTAAATCATTTTGCAGAGCCTATGAATCAGAACAGGAAAATTAGCTATGCTGCTACAACAGTGGATGCTACATCGCAGAACAAATGACACATTCTAAAGAATTGTTGACATTTTGAACTAACGTACCGGTTGTAAAAACAGTATGATTCATAATAACAACCTGATGTTGATTATGTTGATGCAGATTGTTGATGAGAATAAACAAACAAACAAACAAACAAACTAACTAATAAATAAATAAACAAACAAACAAACTAACTAACTAATAAATAAACAAACAAACAAAAACAAACAAACAAACTAATAAATAAACAAACAAACAAACAACCGATCAACTATAGAGTGCCAGCAATTTGGTCAGCTGGGCGTTACAGTTTCTTCATGTCATTTGGGTGCATGAGACTTCAAAGCCCAACCATGCATAAGCAAATAGTCACATTTTCTGGGTAGTGAACATGAAGCACATAGAGAACTTACAACAAGCACGTTTATACAGATTGTCGATGAGCAATGGCCTTATCTGCGTAGTTCAAAAGTGAAGGATAGTAAGAAAATTAGAAATAGAATTATAAAACAACTTGCTTACATCCTTCGCGTGGAATAGCTTCTCTTCGAGTTCTTTAGCAGCCACTGTCGCATTCACCTATGAATTCAATGATATATGTAACAAATCTATGGTACAAGTTAGAGGAAAATGTCTGAAGAATAGATGAATTTCAGAGCCCAGTGATAGAGGAAAATCTACCAATTCTGGCTACTTAGTTATGCAATTGGGCTGACATTTTACTGAAAAATACTATTTAACCTATTTTTGATAAAAATACTGAGTTCTGTGTTTTGTAATGGTTCAGTTATTCGATTCTATTTATTTGTTAAAGGCGGTCTGTCCCCTATCATGTTTCATTGCATTAAAATTAAAGTATTACTGACTCTAATACAAGGCAATATCTGCACGACCAATCAGAAATGAAGTAAATTTTTAGGGCATTTGTGTTCAATACATTTGGTTATACTAGGCTCTGCGACGCGTGGATTTTGCCTAAATATATGATGCAGAAGAGCACCCCTCAGCATCATATGCAAGAACGAATAAGCTGTATTGTCATTCCAGCCTCTAAAAACCGACCAGCTGGCCAAGCAGAAGCCCGGATCGCAAAGCTAAGACATAATTCCCACCATCTATATTTTATTGGTCTTTTATTTTATAGCACATACCTCAGGATTCTCATCTGCCTTCTCAGCGAATGCCATTGCCATATGATACCTCGTGGTGCTGAAACTATCAATGCTCTTTGAACGTATAGACGAAGATGATGCCTCTACGAATGACAAACAAGATTTATTTCAACAATAAGAAATTCGGTTCAAAAACCTAAAGGCCGGTTTTCATGGAACGGGATATAACGATAATTCATAACACGAGTAAAAAACCGTGATAAATAGTGATAAAATAGTAAAACAAAGTGATAAATAGTGTAAAAAGACAAAAATAGCGACAAAATAGTGATAAACATAAATTTCAGGAAATCAGCAATCGGAAATTTTTCTTTGATTGAGAAGAAACAAATATGTGAAACATACTCACTGTTTTTGTTTTGCGATTTCTGGAATAAATAAAATTTGAAAAATTAAACATATTTTAAAAAGGAAACCGTAACGGATGCAACAACAAAAAGTACCGTGTGTTGTATAAGATTAAAAGAACAAATATTGCTGATTAGAAATCTAATATACAACATTTAAAAACAATACTAACAAGTTCACCTCACTCTATGAGCACTTGAAAATGAGTGAAGTCTCGAAATTTGGTGATTCTGGACTTAAATTCAAATGTGTATATTAAAATTCTTAGCTGGAAATATCTATTTGATAAAAATAAATTGTTAAAAAGATGTGAAGGCATTATACATGGTATTATACTTACAAGAACAAAATCTGGAGAAGGCAATGGTTTCGATGCCATGTAAGTAGCTCTTGCTTGTTCTTTCTTCATGACACTTTGCCTATGAAAAAGTGAAATGATCTGAAATGATTTTCAGGCTGCAATTTTGAAGCAAATTAACATTTTACCGTGCCAAAAAATGATCCAAAATTGTTACAAAAAGACACATGAAAATGCCTTTTCTTGCAGAAAAATGCAAATACCTTAACTCAAACTTCTCAGCTTCTGATTGGACGGCGGCAGCTCTTTCATCTGTTAGCTAGAATTCAACAAGAAATCATTGTTATTATTTTTTGGCATTACAATTATCTAGACCGAAATGGCCTTTAACTGCGTAAAGTAGCTTACAATATATATTTTTTGCATCTTAACTATAGTTTATCAAAAATAGAGCTATAGAGATTACATTAGATCATAAACTGTAGCAATAAAATTAGAAAGACTAAGAAAGGCCAATCATTACCATTAACACAAAGAAATACAACAATACAATACTAAAAAATACGACAAGATATTTTTAGGGTTTTTCGGAAACTTTGTAATTATTTTAGTCGAGGCTGTCCTAGTTTGGGCCTCCTAAGGTTTGGGTTAGGTCGATGGGGTCAGGGTTAGGTCGATGGGTCAAAAACTGCACGGTCAAGCTATACTATAGAAGACACGGAAGCAAGAATACAGACCAAAAAATATGTAAATGAGTTGATAGTTTTTCTGTTTCTTTCGCCCGCCTTTTAAACCATAGCTATGTACCTTTAAGCATTTAAACTCGTTATGAAGTAATTGTTTATTGTATAGGTCTGCTGTTTAGTTTCCAGCATATCGCTTAGTTGTGAGCTAAATCAGCAGTCGTCCAAGACAAGCATCGAACAGATTTGCAGTTAGCAATTCCAAGCAGATTTTCAAGGTCAATAAATTGTGTAATTAGTTATTACCTTCTGAAATGCTCCTCTGTATCGCTGCAGTGCCCTTAAACACAATCACAAAGGAATATAAAATGGGCAACATTTAGCATTAAAGGATTCCAGACATCATCACACAACAGAGAATAAGATATACACAGGTAACACATTATATCTTTATAACAAAGCGAGACCTGGCCGTTTAATGCAAGCGATCGCCCGCGCGCGCCTCCACGCTCACCTGGGGTTAGCGAAGCGAGCTTTTCATCGCTCGCCTCAATGTCAGTTTGCACGGGAACCGCCTGCCTTGGGCTTGTATGTTCCCGTAACTCGGTAATATCAAACCTCCAAGTACTTGACCATCGAAACGCGGGTTTAGAATGACTGTTCGTACAAATGAAATGACAAATTATACAGTGTTAATTTTAGTCCTGTTCAAAACCTCGTCAGTGAGGGTGTTGTTGATATGCGACTATATAAGACAATCGTTTCACTTCTCTCGAAAAATCGCCGTCTTGTTTTGTAGAATTACCTGCTTAAAGACCAATATTGCATTCCTCGTTTGTTTATATACTCTTTTATTGACAATTTTTAATAGACGCCTGGCTTTACCGAGGAGAGAGATGTACATCTCGCTCCTGCTAAAATGCTCACAGACAGACCAAGCGGAAAGCTCAAGGTTGTTCATATCTACATTTTGTGAACAAAATTAACTACAAATAATCATTGATTACCAAAACAAGATGACTGAGATTTCATTGGAAAACTGAATAAAACAATAAACAAAAATAAAAATCTTGTCAAAGGACGATTAAACGAATTCGCTAAGCAACATTAAAAAACAAAAACTAATTCTACCTTTCTGCAGCCTTCTGTTTGAATATCAAGTCATTTCTTTCGGGTATCTGTTGGGGAAAACGGAAAATAATTTAAATCTACTTGCAAGATTAAAAAGTGACTTTTTCCAAAACTTGCAATATTTGCTAAGATTTTGCAGGTAATATATTTTCAACAAATAATTGTTATAGCTGAAGTCTTGTTTTACCTCCAGTGTGGACTTATGCCCCTGTCCCATTGAATCTAATCTTTCTTTGTATTCCTTTTCAAGTTGTTTTAATTCTGTTGCAATTTTCTCCTCCCAGCTTTCCTGTCAACATAAAGTAAGAAATATAACAATTTGCTCAAATTATTTGAGTAATTTGTGAAATTAATTTTCGCAGGCAGAACAGGGCTGTGCACGCTAGCCACTTGGCCATCCCTGCTTTAAAAACTATTAGAGCAAAGCAATCTCTTGACCGAATATCTGAATAGGTAGGTAATATTTGCATCCAAACCTTCAAGTGTTTGTTCAATGCTTCCAACTCTGTCTCCTTCTTCCTTCTGACAGCCTGACGGATATTCCCTGCAAGTCTCTTCTCTTGCATTCGAACCTACAGGGGTGAATATAATGTAGTAAAATTAGTCAAACAACATCATGTGAAGTCGATAGATCTTTCTTCATACATATTATGTAGTACAATAGCTAGCTACCTGAAGCAGCCTATGTTTTCTTCTTTCAGCCACAGCCTCTTTCAGAATCGCATTCTACAAAAAAAAATACAGGCTGTGATTTTGATGAAATTTATCACAATGTAACAATATTGTTTTTCACAAATAGAAAGAAATTCTTGGCAAGCAGATGGCTAAAGAATAAAAATTTTCTTGGCTTGCCAACTGTGCAGATACAAAAAGATATGCAAAATCGTGCGGAGTTTTGTTTTCTGCTATCAAAATCACTGAAAGAATAACCTCAAAACTCTATGATTTTTATGATTTTAAAGTTACAGAAGCAATCCGCCAAGCAAGAGTTGCTCATTTGATAAATGCAATGACGATGATGCTAATAGAAATTTGTATGAGAAATTTGTGGTCATTCAGGCAGTTTTTGGGAAAGTCAAGTCAAGTTTAGCACATTCAAGTTTTTTGATGTTCTTTATTGCAAACCTACCTCTTCATTAGGACTAGGCTGCAACATCTTTAAAGAACCATGTGGCCCTTTGGTGGACAGCATATTGTTCCTTTTACTCCAGCATTAACTTGAAATTACTAAATCAAATTTTATACCGAAATCCATTTTCACTTGATCCAACTGCTAGAGAATACAAAATAGAACCAGAGTTAGTTCTTTGTGATTTCTCAAATCTTGTGTGTGCAACAATAAATATATTGGTTTGCATGAGTGCCACTTCTAATTTTTCATTGTTTTTACCAACTAAAACAATAGAAATCGCAAAATGTAAATGTGCATCCAAAACTTTCCAAAAATCTCGTGTGTGCACTTGACACACTCTGCAGACTAAAAAATTACCTTACGTAGAAGCTTCTAACATACTCAATGTAGAATTCTAGCACCGAACAGGACAATATTTTTATTTAATGTTCATATTATATGCTCCTTAGTAGTAATAGGCCTAGGTGTAAATGTACATAATATATTATTCTTATGCCTAGGCCTTTCAACGTTTGACAACGAATGAACGTATTTCTGCGAAGTTATTCCCTAATTAAAGAACATAAAGAAAGCGTATACCTAGTGCCAGACAAGAAGCAAATGATCAGAACTATATACTTTTCATTTTAATATATCATGAAGATCATCCAGTGTCTTCAAAATCTTCAACTGAAAGCAGAATTCTGTATTGACGTTTGACTTTGCTTGGCGCCATTAAAGCAAAAGTACTTTATGTAATGATTC
>JAACYV020121671.1:0-10363 GCA_009936425.2 Chrysaora fuscescens
AACGGGTTACCTTTTTGTAAATTTTTTCCATGTGAAGGCGGGTCGACTCAACCCGGGGTCATTTTTCCGCGCCAAAAATTCAGCGCATGCGTTATTCTGTTTTTTTGTATCAACAATATGGCGTCTACGAAGCCAAGCGATAGCAATGACAAAGAAAAGGGGCAGAAAAATTGGTGGCAGTGGACAAGTAAGATGGTGGAACACCTTGTGAAGTGCCTGAAAGATTATAAAGTCGAAATGGAGTATAAAAATGTTGATTTCAATGCAGATGTTGTTGCACTGTACACAAGAATTCGAGCAGACATGGCCCAGCATTTTTCCGATGATGAGCAATTATTTGGGCCTGTTTCTTTGACAGAACCCGACAAGGTTCTTACTGAAATGTCCAAGGAAGAGCTAAAAATGCACAACATGGTGGTATCTGCACAAAAATTGCTTATTAGGAAAGGTTACAACCGCATCAAAGAAAAAATCCGTGCAATTCGAAAAGCCTACAACAAAGCGATCACACAAGGAACCAGGTCAGGTTCAGGTAAAGTTGTGCAAGAGTATTTTGATGACTTGAAAGAACTCTGGAAAGGCAGTCCAGCGACCGAAAAACTGCAATTTGGCATAACCAGCAGTGATTCTGTTGATTCGGATGGATACAGAAGCCAGGCCCAGGGTAATAATCCTGACAATGATACCGTTCTTTCTGACTGCTCCAATCAACAAGGTGACATTTATGAACCAGTTCCGGTTCTATCAAATAGCAGTACAGCTCCACCTGATGCAGAGGATTCAGGTAGTATGGATGATGTTAATGAGTCAGAGTATGACAAGTCTAACGAAAATACCACCAGGAGAAAGCGCAAATGCACCTATAATGTAGCCCAAATTGTTGATAACAAAAGGAAGTATTTACAGAAACCCTTGTCTGCAGCCAAAAGAGACCAGGTTCTCATGCAAGCAACAAAAGAAGACCTTCAGTTAAAAAAAGAAATGATGCAGCAGATGCAAAAGTCACAGGAGAGTTTTAATAAAATGGGTTCTGATTTGTCATCATCAATACAATCACTTGGCAAAGGCATAAGTGAAGGCCTAGGCCTTTTAGCTATGGCTTTAAACCCAAGCATGGGCAATCAAAGATATTCACCAACAGTTCACTATCCTCAAGCTCATGCAAACAATCCAACCCCCATAGTTTCACAAAATTCTTATCATTTCAATGGAAGTGTTCTTGATGCAAACAATATCCATGCTACCACATCTCCAACAGGGTTTGTTTGTTCAGGTCCCTCTAGTGGCAGTTTTTCCAAAATATTGTTTGCAGAAGAAAGTTATACAGACTTTCAGCCACAGTAAAACATAGTTTAAAAACAATGAACAGAAAGAAAGTAAATGATATATATCATTTGTCAATTTATTCAAATCTTCTTGTTTGTTGAAATCGAGTAGCCCTTGGATAAGTTTAAAAAAAAATTTCTGGAAAGTTTGGAATTAGTTTGTCATTGTTATCTGCAGAATGTTTTTGGATGTACATGAAGTATGAACATTGTATCCAACTAATACATAAAAGTATAACATTACTTATGCACTGTTTGATTTCAGTTGGTCAAATATTCATTAAAATAATCGGTTATTATTTCACGAAAATATGTTCCAGTGGATGTATTATATGTATGCAATCTGTCTGGTTGGTTATGATGGTTGCAGCATCTGTCAGCAGCATTAACTTGCAACTGCTGCTCATAGTCATCCTGATTTGGTTGATTTCCCTTCAGTTCACAAAAATTGTGCAGAACAAAGCAACTATAGATAATGGTAGGTACATCTTCTAATTTGAGGTTCATGGGCCTGTTAAGAATTTTCCAGCGTGCTTTTAATCTGCCAAATGCACATTCTATCTGATTTCTACCACCCCTTAGAATTTGATTAAATATTGCTTTTTCATTGATTGCATTTTCACCATATTCTTTCATAACATTTGGCAAAAGGGGATATGCTGGATCACCAAGAATTATGGGGGGGATTCTCTCTGTACCTGGGATAAGCGTGCGATAAATCATGGGGAGTGTCTTTTGTGTTAACTGTTTGTTTAACTTGGAATTTGCAAACACTCGAGAATCATGCACACTTCCAGGCCACATAATTTCC
Organism: Chrysaora fuscescens; assembly: GCA_009936425.2. Taxonomy (NCBI): domain Eukaryota; kingdom Metazoa; phylum Cnidaria; class Scyphozoa; order Semaeostomeae; family Pelagiidae; genus Chrysaora; species Chrysaora fuscescens. The sequence continues at coordinate 2,137 of JAACYV020121671.1, forward strand.
ACATCTAGAAATATTCCTCGATAGTCACAGAGAGCTTGTACATTCAAACTGTACTTCATTTTGTAACAAAAGTAATCGTGACTGTTTTCTATTGGCTGGCGAATTGGTATGTGAGTTCCATCTAAACAACCAAAAGCTTGAGGAAATCCAAATCTCTGTTCAAACATACTTATCAAATTAGACATTTCACTTACATTCTTTGGCAATCTTAGAATTTCAGGCCCTAAAACATTGTTTATAGCTGAGCAGACAGAACGAACAGTCTTTGACAAGCAAGGCAATGAAATGCCAAAGGAGTTGCATGTCATACGATATGACCCTTGATCCTTCAGATAATACAGAGTTGCAGCCAGTTTTTTTTCAACGCTTAATGCATCAGGCCGAAAATTTGATGGTTCTGGTTGTAGAGATGGCCTGAGACAATCTGCAAGTTCCATGAATTGTGGTTTTGTCATCCTAAAATTTCGTTGCCACTCCTCGTCACTTTGTTTCCCATTTAACAGATTCATCCACCATTTATCTGTTCTGCCAGGATTTGCCCAGTAGCGTCTCTTTCGTCTTATCTTCAACTTGTTGAGTCCACGGGTTATTTTTTTGCTGTCATTCCATTCAGACAGCAGTTGCCTGTAGGCCAGTTGAAGGTTGTTCTGCTGTTTCATTAATACGAACAGCAAAACTCCATGTAATTGAAGACATGCTAACAGCAATTGAAGAATGGCTGACAAGCAAACGACAAATTTCTTTCGGTCATTAGGTTGGAAGCTATGCTGATCTTGTCTCCTCGAAATCGGCTTCTTGTTGTTGGGAGCCATTTTCATTTGACCCAAAACAATTATAACACATCCAATTTGGCGCCTGGGTTCCAGACCCCAACGCATGCGAGGAACAGCAAGCTGACCCGGGCTGAGTCTGCCAGCTGTGGAAGAAGCCACCCCTGGTTCGTGTAAACACTCACAAATATTTTTATAAAGCAACGAGCTGCCCCGGGTTGAGAGCCAACCCGGGTTCGTGTAAACGGGCTCTTAGTATTTTCACCCGGTATGTTTGTCCTGTCATTTCATTATCACCTGTCAGTTTCTGGCGTCTTAATGTCTAGGGTTGTTGTTGTTTGCATGTTCATTTATATCTAGTTTATCTTTAGTTTTAGAATTGAGTTAGTTGCGAGTTGTTGCAGAGTAGAGTGTTGTTGCCGAAAGTCGCGAAAGTTTTGTCGATCACGTTGGTCTTTGTCGCAGGGTTAGTAACTGCAGTTCGTTTCAAGAGTTGATCGTATCGTTGGAGAATCTTTGCTGTTTTCGTACTATTTCGCTGAGTGATATCTGAACAGTTATCGTTGCTGTTATTCTTTATATTCGCTGTTGCTGTTTAAAATATATAACGTTTTATAATTATTGGTTTTCTTTCTGTTCACTTCTTCAACGCCTTTGGAACACGCCCTGTAAAACACTGGTCGTTTTACACTTATCAGAAATACAATTTCAGTTGCGTAATATGTGGCCTCTAGTCCTTTTTGCAAATCTAAATCGAAAAAGTTGTTTTTATATGTTACACTTTAGAAGATAACCTGCCAGAAAAAGAAAAAGAGACAGCAAATTTTGTTAACTGTGAAGAATTTTTTAGCTACAGTAGATTTGAATTGGATCGCAAAAGGGTTTTCTAATGGGAACAAAGAGGATTTGAAAATAGAACCTAACATTCATTCGTCTCCTTACATTTGTAGTGCAACAAAGGCGGATGACTTTGAAGCAGATTGTCGTGAGCTATCGGAAGAAAATTACTAGTATTAATGAATGAAGGAAAATCAATGGAAATACGCAAAATCGCACGAAAAGTAGGTGTTAATTCTCAAATATCGGAGAACGATAGAAGAGATGTGCGAGATAAGTACTCAGCGTGAACCAATTACACCGAGGGAGACAGAACCGTTGGTGACGTACAATTTATGAAGTGGGCGCCAACGGAAGTCTCAAGGCTGGAAATCAGATTTGATAAGTAGAGAACAGGTAGCAGAACACACAAATAGCACTAGATTCAATAAGCTTTTTAAGAAACTTTGAGGATGATCGGAAGGACTGTTGACCACAATACGTTTGCTTGGAATAATCTATGTCGGTAAATTATTGCTGCAATCCAAATGTCCACGAGACTATATTGACATTTCGAGAAGCACGAAACACAGACCAAGTGTGTTTGTATGTGATATGGCACATTTAGTTTCTGTTTATGGCAATAGATATGAGCAAGACTTTTCAACCCCCTTCAAGGTCGCGTTGCCGAAAATAAATTTGCTAATGTAGATGCTGCTAAGTCCGGTGATGTTAGCATATCCTTTCCTTGGCTGACAGATAACCCTGCTTTGGAGGGGAATGATGAAGAATTAGATATTCATCCTGTTACGGGCAGTAGAACACGGATAGCCCTTTTCGATGTGTTTCACAATTGGTTTCAAGAAGGTAACACGAATAGCGAGGTTGAAGCTCTGCGTCGAATTGCTTGTGTAAAAAAGTTGCATGGTGTTCTAAATAGCCAAGTGGTGGAACAACTTCACCATTCTTTTAACAAGGACAACCATCATCTTAATCAAATGTTGCCTGCAACTCAAATATTCATGTTTCGTCCTATTGATATGATATGAGCTGAAACGAAACTATAAATTGAAAAATAGTGCAAGAAAACAGGCAAAAACAGGCTTACAGTTGATTGGATACTTTTGCTAGGGCAATATTTCCTGTGATAGGCAACAAGCAATTCGAAATCCAGACGCGATGAAGAATCGAAACTACAAGGCTGATGCGAATACCTGTAGCCCGTATTCTCTTTCGAATATTGGAATAAGTGATCTTGATCAGAAACAAACTGTATTAAAATTCTATCGTGATAGTGTAGCTCATTAGTGATTATCAGAGCTGATTTAAAATCCATTTATTGTAGTTGTAATTCACAAGGTTGTGATAGCCTGGAATTAGAAATGTCAGATGTAGAGACAGAGACCAGTCCCTCAAAAATAGGTCAACGAGAATCATTTGAAAGCTGCATTGAAAAAAGGGAATGGTACTGAAGCCTATTATCCTCACACTCGAAACCAAGACGCTGGAACGTAATTATCTTGGAATCAATAAAACATAGGGAGAAAAAAATGCAACGCCATTAAATGAAGAAAGTTTTGAACTGCCATTAGGAAGTATCTCTAAGGAAACACTACTCCAAACTAATAAAGAGTGGATTCCAGAACTGTTTCTAGGCTATGAAGATAAAATGTTAATTGAGTATGGAGGTTGTCTTACTGCAGGTATTATAAATGCTGCACCTCGGCTTAATCAGAGCCGAGAATGTGATACTGGAAGGATTGCAACCCATTTCTCATCCTGGATACTAGAACGATGACGTTTCAATATAGGAAAGTGCAATGAGGCTACACTATAGACCTAAAACCAGATAGCTAAATCAAGTTTCAATAGGATTTGATGCATGTAATCTGCGTAGCCTATCAAATCGAGAAATGGTATTGTACGTAGCGGATACATTGCAAGTGAATACTGCAGCACACTGCACCACCATATTATGAAGCTGATGATTTAATTGGAAATTTTGTCTTCACAAGGTATCCATCTAAATACGCCCCTGTTGGGAAAGGAGTTGACAAATGAAGTATGATTAGCGTTAAGACATTACAACGTTGTCTAGAATATGATACAATATAAGAAGGGTTAAATGAATAATTAGCTAATCCAGCAGAGAAAAATCATAGTCGTAGCAAATACGTAATGCAAGTAATAAATTGAACGAGAAAAAAAACTGTTTAGCTAACTAAACTAAAGCAATATTTTAGTGCATTGAGCGTAGTTATCAAGCAAAATGTCAAAACCCGCAGTTCAAACTTAAATTTAAATAATACAGCAGACTTAAACTTAAATTTACAGCAGATAAAAACTGGACTGCGAACTGGGGCGATTCCTTTAGTTCAAATGACTCAATGCATTTAAATTCATTGCTTGCTTTACGTATCATAATGAGCAATAAACTCACTTTCTTTATGTTAGAACATAGTCATTAGAATTCCTCACTGCTATTGACTATGGTTAGAATCCCTGTATTAGTTTGATCATATCGGTATCTATATTTTATAGTAGCTATATCAGATTAAAGTCCAAAAAACCTATCTGTGAATGTATGATAGTATTATTGTATGTTGTTTTATTCTACATGTTCAATTTTGATATCTTATCTATGATTCACGTTTCATTCGTGAAAGAAAGGATGTAAATTAAAATCGATTGTGTTTTGCATACTTGCTTGTATTGTCTCTACTCCAGCCAATTTAGACTTTTTTTATAACTTAGCCTTATTTCTATGATGAATAACAAAGACAAATTTAACAAGAAACAACATTAAAGGTACAGGGAGACAGGAAATGTGAACGGAGAGGGGGGGTTGAGGATGTGCATGTATGTTGGGTGGATGGATTAAATTTTGCCTACTGTATGATTGTTAATCATGTCACGATATTCCATCAAATTTACAAAATAAAAAAAATATTGGTACCTCTAGGCTAATTCTACAGGTGAACTACGAGAACTATTTTATTATCATCACCATTCTCTATGATACTAACACCCTCCCACACTCTAATCCAATAGCAAGTACAAAAGATGATGCAAATTAGTGAAGGCTCGACTTATCATTATTATTGGCAAATTTAACTTATTAGTTACGTGTACTCAATCATGACTTAGACTCAATCATTTCATTTCTCCCACTTAATTTTATGGAGCTTTGTTTTTCAATTGTCCTCTATTGTGTTCATCGCTATTTTCTTGGCCACAAACTACATTTTAACTCGTGCAATAAATAATGATTGGACAAAACAAACAATGAAATATGGTAGAAAACTATTTATCAAGATTATTGATTACCCCAGCATTAAATTTCAATTTGCAACATCTAGCATTTATAAAAATAATATTATGTAAAGTAGGGGGACGTTTATTGGTGAGGGGCGTTTAAAAAATGTGGGCGTTATATCAAACTGTTGTCACATGATAAACTGGAATAAGTTCTTTCGTCATCGCAATTCGCAAATTCACATCGCTGTTTTCATTGAATCAAGATGGCGCTGGACGCTAATGCAAGAGCCACCATGCAAAAATTCAACTGTAAATTGGCAGAAAATATAGATGTCAAGGAGATATTACCTTACATGAAAGATGTCATCGATGAATGCTATATAGATCAAATTTATAAACAAAGAACATCCTTCGGACAAGTCGAGAAATTGCTTACGTTTATTAGCAGAGGAGGATCTGCGTCTTTCACATATTTTATGAAGGCGTTGGATTTACGTTATCCTCACTTCGCTTTGGCAATAAAGCAAGAATTGAAAGCTCGTGGTTCAAGTTCACCGGCACTTAGTATGCGAAAATTAAGCGGGCAGGGTAGGATTCTTGTTTCTCTTATCAGTTAGCGAAACTAAATGCAAAAATGGCCTATTGAGCGTTTAGACTTACCTACAGGTAGTTTAAATCCAAGGCCGTAGGAAGAATCTTAAACTTGGGACACTTTTTCAGCAGAAGGGCACTTTAATATCCGTTTCATTTAAGAGTGAATGGCATGATAGCCTACCCAACAGAAAATAGTTTGAAATTCCAATGGCCGATTGTTTTCACTTCAGAACGAGTTTAAAAACACAATTGAAGAACAACCAAAACCTATATGGGGTAAAATCAAAAATTGTTTTTGGCCATAGAACTGCCATTATTTGATTGCAAATATTTGGCTGAAGGGGAACTTCGTTAACGCATAGGGAACTTTTTCGTTTATTGCAAAATCTTGGGGGGGGGGGCATGTACCACCCGGTTTCCCAGTCTGCAGAGTTGGGCAAGCGCACACGCGAGATAATTATCCTAATTTCATTATGCACACCTAAAACTTGGGCGTGGAATGTTGCCTAAAAGGGTGTGTCACCAGTATTTTTATTTAAATAATAAACAGTGCACATAAAGACAAAGATTTGGGATGTGGATGGCCTAAATACCATTTGCTTTGCAAACTGCTGACCCAATTTTCAGTAAACAAAAAATGCAAAAATATAAAACAAAGTTTAAAAAATTGTGTGCACATTTGAAGTGCACACAGAATTTAAAATGCACACTTGCACACTTGAAATTTTTGCTGTGCACATTCGAGATCTCGTTGGAAAAGGTCATACTCTGTAGACTGGCCGGTTTCTACATCCCTGCTAACATCTATCCTGGGGAGCCTGTAGAGGACATTGTTTAGAAAAACAAACTACCTATCTCTCAGTCAGTTGAAATGCCAGGTAGCGAAAATCTTGTTGTAAGAAACAACTTTCAAAACAGAATTCTGCAAGGACAGGGCTCTGCAAATTCTTTAAGAAAGCAAAGAAATTTATCCTATAATCCAAGCATGAATAGGCTATTGATTCAGGTCTTTTGGTCTTAGCCCAAAAACGGAGATCCTAGATGGTTCTTCCCCTTCCTCCTATTATTGTCCTTTTGAAGTTATGAAGTTACTCTTCAGTTGATGTTTTATTTTCTTTGACAGCTCTACAAGATAAATTGTTACAGGAACAAAAGCAAAGGAGGAACAGCAGCAACCTAGTTATGCCTCGTTACATCATAAAAAAAGATGCAGCTTGCAGGCAACTTGAAAACGATATTATTCGCAAATATCGTTTACATTTGCATGGGATGAATACAAATAGGATTCTATCCCTTTGTGACTCATTGAAAGACAAATACCACACAGACTTGATTAATGCTGAAAAAACTCCTTTTCAAAGGGCAGAAAAATTTTTAGACATGCTTGTAAAACTTGGGCCACAGGCTTTTGAAGAATTCATAAATGCACTAAACAATGTTGACCCAGAACTAGGATCACCTATTTTGGATGAACTGAATAGTCATAGACTCCTGATGCTGTCTGCCTAGGTTTTATGATTCTCAAAAAGATGTGCTGATCAGGCTCATGCAGATAATAAATAGGCTGCTAGGATATAAAAATCTTTCCTTGGTAATTCTAGCCAACTCCAACAGCTGCCAGGTCATGTCTTTCAAATTAGGGGGCACCCCATCAACAACACGGGAATTTTTTTAGTTTTGGAGCAAAATAGTGTAAAATTTTCCTGCAAAATTCAATTTCCAGGTTGCATCAATGAGTCAAAATCTCAAAAGACATGTTTAGTCTATATTTAGATCCAAATTTTCCCTAAAATTACCCAGTGTTTGGAAATTTTTCACTTTTGGAAAAAAGTTAAATATTCAAATAGTCATAAAATGGAAACTTATTGAGATATATATGAGATATGAACTTATTCAATTGGTATCTCAAAATTGAATGAATTTGAAGAGATTTGAAAGACAGGACCTTACAGGCACCTGTTGGAGTTACACCTGTCTAGAAATATTTTTTGCAAGAAAATGCGGCAAATCTCATACTACTGTTCATGTCTTACTGCCATCTGTTATAATGCCAACTTCACCTACCGCCTATATATATTTGCATTTAACTTGAATTAAGATGTAATTTGGACTGTAGAATAGAAGCAATGAAAATTATATGTAAGTACTGTGCAATTTATAAGAATTATTCATATCTTAATCCTGTAGTATCATATATACTTCAATATAAATAGATATCATGCATTGCTTTTGTTTAATATATTAAAACTACAAAGCATACAAAAATACTACCAGTTTTATATCTTTCTTTTATGACAATTCTTCATTTTGGCTATCATAATCACTGTTCCTTAGATGAAGCACTCCTTGTTTGTATTCACATTGTTTTCAGGACACAGTTGTTGCATTCACTTGAAACAAGATTGCATTTGGTTTGATCTGAACAGTTGTTGCATTCACTTGAAAAAAGATTGCATTTGATTAACTCTTGTCCTCCATAGAAAAACTAACATTTATTTTTTGGGGGTCTTTCTAGAGCTGTATTTAACCTCTCTCTCGAGTTTTGATTGCTCGTTAATATTTTTCCTTTCTGTGAATAATGTAACTGATTTGATGGTATAATAATTAAAATTGGAGGACTCCAGAAGACATAATTATTGGGTCCTGGGAACAGGGACGTCACTTCATAAATTTTTTGGGGGGGTGTAAACGGTTTTGCCCTGCAAAATTTTCCCCCGTAAAACAAGAATATAGGTACATATGGTAGTATATAGGTACATATGGTACATATACATAGGTACATATATGAT
>JAACYV020121782.1:0-10358 GCA_009936425.2 Chrysaora fuscescens
CTTGTTTTTAGAGCCCCTTTATGACGTAAACTAATAAAATGAGTCACGCAATAGTTCCTGCCCTTTTGAAATAGCCATGCTATTAGTTTAGTTTCAAATAACAACTTGACCGCTGATCTGAAAGACACTGTAAGGTAAACCGATAAGCGATTTTTTTAAAAATGAATCGTGCCACTGATAGCAGTTTTCGCTTGGGAGTATCCACAGTATTTTCGCTTCTATCTTCTCAACGCCGTTGACATATGAGCAACGACTTAGCTTAAAAGCTGATGGAAGACCATATCAAAAGGTTACTTTTAAAAATCGATCCTCTGCATCTGTGTACGAGAATTTTTCTTGGACATGTGGTGACGAAGAAAAGAACACTTACTTCAGTTGGCCTTGTTTATTGATGGGAGATCTGTCCAAAGTAAGGAGCTTAATTTTAATAATTGAGAAAACTTCTCGTGTTCTTCATTTTTGCCATTCGTGTCAATTTTTAATTACCCTTTTTAAATGTTTCTTATTACGTTTCATTTAAACAATGTTACAGTGCCTTAATTATGGTTTCATATATTTTTTTGTATTGTTATTTGTCATTTATCAAGTCAAATAATAATAAATCATGTATCAAGAATAGTTCCAGCTGTTAGTGGCCACTCTGCTTCGGCATGCGGAATTGTGCTATTAAAATCACCATCCCTGATAGCACAAAACGCGAAGGCTATCGAAAAAGAGGCACTGATGCCGTCAGCATAAAAGACACCTAATGCGATTGACTGTTGACTGATGGTCGAGCAGCCTACAACTTTTTACAAAAAAGAAATCTTCTAGCCCTCTCGGAACTTTTGATGCTAAAAATATTATATGTTTATGGTAGGTGCAATATTTGAAATTATGGGGAGGTAAGATTTTTGTTGGCCGCACTGACTCGTGATAAGGAAGACTTAATAAGGGAGAAGGGATAAGGTTTTCATTAGGTAATAAGTGCACGTAAATTTCTTGCAAAGAGCTCATTAACAACGTCGGTTTTGACAAAACACCTGAAAAATATTAAAACATTTTTCAAGATGCGACATTCAATTTGTGCAGAATTTATTAGATGAATTGATTGGATTTATTATTAGATGAATTGATTGGATTTATCAATTCGTGTTATGGACGTGGCTATTATATGGACATAGCTACAACTGAAATGCTCGAATATCATTCAGCTTTAATCCAACTATTAGTGATCTAAATTTAATCCAATTTATAAAATTGTAGTCTTGGTGTAATATTATTTTTAATATTGCTTCAATAATGTTGACTATTGTATATTTCTTAATAGATGAAAAAGGTATCTTTTGTTCGGGAAAATGGATTTCAATCCTCTGGCAATAACTTGTCGAATGTCACCATACGCCATCAAGCATCAATGATGCATACAGAGAACCACATGGAGTATAACCTGTTGGGAAATTTGGATATTGCATGTGCCCTTGATGAAGCTAGGCAGCGTGAAATCACCCTGCATAACAACAATGCTACGAGATATGGATGCATGCTTGAACATCATATCGACACAACAATATTTTTAACGGCCCAAGGGCTTGCATCTAGAGGACAAGATGAGTCTAAAATGTTTTCCATCAGCCTTAGCATTATCCGATTAAATGTGTCTATGACGAAGTCAGACAACAGATCCAACGGGGAGTTGAGAATTCACCATTTCTTGCAGTGATGATGGATGACACAAGTGACACAACCAATACTGAGCAATCAGCAGTTTCGGTTCGTCTGCTTCATAACGGTGATGTAGAACAGCACTTACTTCGAATGGTCGATTCCTCCGGTGACCAATCAGCAAACTCTCTCACCAAAATCCTGCTTGAAACACTGAAGAGCTTCAAGGTAACACCAGAAAATAGTGGGAAAAAGCTGATTGACCAGTCTTATGATGGTGCCCCATCGATGAGCGGTGAACTGAGTGGAGTGCAGAAGCAGGTTAGGATGTGTTCAAATTTGCTTTCTATAATCATTGTGTTGCACACAGACTATCACTTTGCGCCTCACAAACTGCAAAGAAGATTCCCGAAATCGCACAGTTTTTTGATTTGGTAGACAAGTTAATCAACTTTTCCGCAGCAGTCCAAAGCGTTCTCATCGTCTTGGTCACAGTATGCCGAAGCCGGGAGACACGCGTTGGCTTTCACGGGACACGGCACTTTTAGTTGTGGATAAGTGGCGCGAGGAACAGTATTGCACAAGACGCACGCAAAAAGATGGAGACTCAAGCTACTGCTAGAGGCCTTTGTATTCAAATGCAACATGTGGAGTTTGTGTTCCTCCTCAAATTTTATCGCACGCTTTTTGTATTGTCATGCAAAGGCCAACTGTTGATGCTGTTCAGCTCTTGTCGATGCTAAACGATTTTCAGGAGATCTTGGGGAATTTCAATTACCAGCAATTTTTAGGAAGATACCATCAAAGTTGATCCACAGATCCCAACTGTTCGGAACAGAGGAGGTTGGCGAGGAATAGCGAATAGACGATGATTCCCCAGAAAGCTGGAAATTATTCTTAGTAGGTTTGGCTGAAACATGTGCATCTAAGTTTTTGGGACAAATCAACTGGCGTTTCCAGAATCTGCAAAAGTTTCAATGGATGGACCTCATTCATCCTACAGTTTGAAGAGAGAAAGAAGGCGGCAACCCGCGCACAAAGGGCTTTGAGCGATGAAATAGCGAGAGTTTACCATTTTGCAGTTCCAGATGCTGTAACTTTAGAGCACTGCCTTAACGCACTCTACCAGAATAAGGAGATCTCTGCACTACTGCTAAAGATTGTGAGGGAACGAAATGCATTGGTTGCCAAAAAAAAAAGAAAAGTGTTCCAGAAAGGCTGATACGCGTAATCAAGAACTCACAACCGAAAGCAACAATGAGGAAAGGGCAACCGTAGAAACTGATGATCAATTTATGATCCAAGATGAAAGTCTCAATATTGAGGATGAATTTGTCAAAGAGGGAAAACCTTCTATTCACGATCTTTTGACAGTAGTTAAGAAAACAAACCTTCAAGAAGCTCTTCCTCAAGCAATAACTCTTCTCGAATTAGCAGCAGTAACGCCACTAACTAGCGTTCACTGCGGGAGTGTTTTAAGTCGCATGAAAAGAATAGTATCGCTTGCGCGATCAACGATATTGCAAAACAGAAAAGAATTTTTGGTTAAACCCAGTATTATTGCACGCTTTAAATCGTACAATCAACGTCGTCTAGGCAGACTCACTCAAAAATAATATGTGATCATTTATTCATCAAAAATGGACTTTTTGTTACATATAGACATACAGTTTTCAGCATTTCAAAATTAATTATGTGTTTTGAGAAAATAAGACCTATAAATGTCTTTTAGACTTAGCAATAAACTTTTTCAAAATTTTTGCGCCAATCCTTAAAAGCATTCTGAGCCAATCTAGATGGGCATGGTCACAAAAAAAATTCCGGGGGTGTACCCCAGCACCTCACTTTATTTTCGCTCGCTATGCTCGCGAAAGTAATACCAATTTATTACAACATACTTTTTGCAATACATATATTTTGCAACATTTTTAAGCACAAACCATGAATATACCTTAACGATGTTCATAAGAGAACGTGTTACCGGGGGGTAAATCCTGACCATGTCGGTGCGAGCCTAGTCTGAGACTGACAAGTTCCATGCGTAATCTGGGATAGGTGTTGGGTGTAAGCCACTCCTGGCTCTAAACTTCAAAATCTATCGAATTGCAAACGAGACAATGAATCAGCGATGTTGTTGTTAACGACCGCGATATGTTTAACATTAACAGTAAAGTCAATTAGCGATAAAGGTATTGAAGGACTTATTTCTGGGCTTATTACACGTGGCGACAGGTATGAATCGAAGAGACAGAAAGTAAACTTTGTACTCCAGGACTTGTGCTCAAATAATGATTTTGCCCTTTTGAAACACAATAACATAGACACCACCCAACACCTTGACAGAAGTCAAATCCCCATCTTAACCGACATGGTGATAATAATCTAGTTAACAACTTGCTTCGTGCTTTAAATTTTTGACTTAGTGATATTGAGCTGAAAGATGAAGAGGGTGTTTGCTCGGCCTCCATGGGGCATCTGCATCAGTCCCCTCACACCGTCATGTGACCAACAGCAGCACAACGTTAGGATTCAAAAAGGGTATGACGATTGCCTTTATTAATGTGAATAGCCTCTTACGTCCTATTGACGAGATTCGTCTTCTTGTTAAGGATTCAGGACTTAGGATTCATATTCTAGCCGTGAATGAGACAAAAATTGATAATGACAAAGCTGACGCTCTTTTCAGTATTGAGGGCTATTTGATTAAGAGAAGCGATCGTAACCGCAATGGTGGTGGTGTCGCTGTATATGTAAAAGACATGTCTTTTGATAAAATAACCGTCAGGAAGGACCTTCCACTAACCAATTTAGAAGGCCTATCTATTGAGGTGAAACCTGTGAAGGCTGCATCGTTTCTTGTTATGTCGTGGTATCGTCCTCCAGACGCGTCAGCTGCAATCTTTCGTCAAAGGGAAGAGTGTTTGCAGGTTCTCGACAAAGAGAACAGGGATATAATCCTCTTAGATGACATAAATTGTGATTTTTTACCAATAAACTCTGACGCTGAAGCCGATTGTGGGTCTTCATGAGGTAGATCGCCTTGGGGTCTGCCGTTCGCCGGAATAATCAATGATGCTGGCGATAGCTGTTTAATTGGAATTTTGGATAGACCAGTGGCTTGGATCTACTACGCAGCTTGTTGACGTGGGCTGCAGTAGTGGTTGGCAGGTTGATGAGCTGTTCGCCTTCATCATCTGAGGCGGACTGTTCGACGTTCTCATCGAGGACAGCATCAGGCTGGCTACTGGGGCCTGGCATTGACTGGGTTCACGATTCCAGAATTTAAATTCTGGGTGTAGGTGAGAATATATAAGGTCAGCAAGTGCTCTCTTCTTTCCAACGGCTGAAAGGCCATACGATGCACAACACAGGCGTAGTGTTTGTTTTTGTGTGCGATACCAGACATTCCTAGAGATTCGTTGCTCCTTTTCCTTTATTTTTTGCAATTGTTATTTTTTGTTACTGAAAGACGTTGTGATTTTTCGACCGAAGAATTGAAAGTTTCAAGAGTTGACTTACCTATCGCGACTGTGAGAGAAATGAAATGACTGCGTCACTTTATTCTCGAGGCGCAAGATACTGGGCCTGGTTGTGGCACAGGGTATCGAGGAATTACTGACACATGCCTAGGCGTTAACGTGCACTTACTGCGTAGAATTTTCCATTATTTGATGCAGATATCAAAAACAGTTTTTTGGGGGATATTAAGCACCAAGTGATCTTACCTTTCTTTACAAATCCCCGCTTGAGTTTTACCTTAAATTATTTCTTAGCAAACGTATTTTCGCTCAGATGCAACTCACCAAGAAGTACTTAGTTTAAAGTACTTAGTTTAAGACTGGTGCTCTTTGCGTTAAAAGCTTTGTTGACAATTTACTATCTAATATTCTCCAGCAGAATTGTTAGGATCACAGTTATCTCAATGGTCGAACGGCTTTTCGAGCATTTCTCTCTACTAAATTGTTATAGACTACCCAAGAAACTAGACTGAGTAATAGTGATCATTGATTCGAGTTATTCTCCGGGTATGCTCTAACCTCACGAAGAAAATTACGCACTCTGAAGGATATAGGATTTCTTAAATCAGTCCTACTGGATAAATCATGGGTTTATGTAATGGTTCTTGAAAATATGAAAGTTTTGAAAAACGTTATCCTAATAGCACTAAAGGTGAAAATATATTTTTTTGAATGCTGAAAAGGAGGTCACATGGACTCTTACAAAATGATGAGTTCATCTAGCTTAGCCTTGTGGTTTCATATCCTACATGGAGTTTTGTTCCTGAGTCAAATAGTTATATTTCAGGCATCACAATACATTTTTTTTTCTTGCAGATATTTTCATCGAGGAATGGAGCTTTTAGAAAACATGCGGAGCTATTTTGAGGGTCTAGCTGCTGAGCTGCAACAGGTATTAAAATTTTTCCCATTATTTTTGTAACTAAAAGCTGCAGCTTCCTTTCAACGTATTTTATTATTAATCTGTTCCTACGGAGCGTACTCCCCCTTAAGCTTTCTAACGCCCCACTTAAATCGGAATATAAATATTCACTTCTAAATAACAGTCAACACAGGGAAGTGGTTCTTTGTGCTCACAGTCACAGGCATGGTTTTCTTAGACGTGTATAATGATTTGTTGGGGATTTTCACATAACTAAACTAGGACATAGGCTTTATTGTTTTTGCTATGGGTTACAACGGAAATGAGGCCCAAAGGCAAATATTGCGAGAAGTACTTTTCAACTGACTCATTTTTTTACATGTTTGATGACAGTTACCTAAGAATGCCATTTGAATGTATATCACGGCCATAAGCGATAATTACCTGCCCTCATTGTATACCATCGAGGGTGTGAAAGTGTGAAGGTTTGGATTCCCTATTGTCACAGCTCACATCACAGCTACAATTCCATTGGTTTCAAATTAACCATCGCTTTCAACGTTCTGTTATTAAAGGCAAGATTAAACTGAAGAAAGTGATAAGAATATATGGAGAACAGAAAAAGAGGATGCGTTGTTCGGATCGGCTGCCCTTAGTCATTGAAGATGAGAACTTTCACTTTTTAACGAACGAAAGTTATGGACGTGTGGTGCAAAGTAAAAGTGCTATACTACACCTCGGGGGTGCCCATCATCATGAAAGGCAAATCAGATCCATCCCAGATGAATTTATTCCTGGTGAGCATTTCGTACATCGCCTGTATTGTCAGAACTTCACAAAGGCCATATCTGTTTTTGCCAACAAAACACAAAAGGGGAAGCAAATTAGAAAAAAGGCATCTCCTTTAAAGAGAAAATAGCGATCAAAGCAAGCATCGAAGATCTTATTTCCAAATATTTGTATGATATGCAAATCATCTAGGCCTATCAAAGTTAAGGGAAAGAAGCAACCATTGAAACTACTACAAACATTTTCATCATGCCGAACTCTACAACAAGCGGCAGCGTTGAGAGAGGATGAAAGTATGCTCGCAGAAATTTCAGGAATTGATCTCATTGCCAACGAATGCAAAATTCACAAAAAGTGCTACAATGAGTACACAGTCATTGGTAGTAAACAATCGGCTGCCCTTGCCTCTACCGCTGTAAATTGTTCCATTGACGAAGTACACGAGACTTTGGTTCTGTCTGTTCATGTATAACAAATAATGTTATAGGTGGAAACCAATCCGTCTCAATTAAGACTTTAACCGAAATGTATGGTTTCAACATGGAGGACAGCAGACTACGCTCAAAAGTTAAAAAAAAGGTTAGAAGCCGAGTTCGGTGATAGTATTGTCTTCCTCACTGTGTCTTCCCGAAGCTCAAATCGTTATAGCTAAGCAGGTGGGCACTTATAAATACCACAGTTACTAGCCTTATAAAGGACAGGAAAGATTTCATTACGAAGACAGCTGCACAGCTCTTGCAAGGTGATTTTGATATGATAAAGGGCGCTCCGGACTTACCTTGGCCGCCAACGTCTGAAACACTTGCCTGGAAAGAAAGACAGCCTGCTGAGAGTGTAAAGAAATTTTTGACAAATTTACTTTATGCTACCAATCATGCACCTGGAGAAAATGTTCAGAGATATGTCAACTCGTTTGCTCACGATCTTGTCCATGCTGTCTCGCGAGGACACTTTCTGACGGAAAATCACACATTGTTAGGCGCTGGATTACATAGTTTGACTGAATTAAAAAAACCTATCGAAAATCTTGGACGCTTGGGTCATTCGTTTAACTATAACTAAGTTCGTTTGATTGACATAGCTCAGGCAGAAGTAACACAGTAGCACAATGCGAATAGGCTCCCCTTTCTGTTGAGGTTCATACAGAAAGTTTCAAGTATGCCGACCCAAACAATGGCTCGCTTTGTTGGTTGGTTGAAACAGGCACTAGGCACACCAAACTCAAAATGCACAAGAGTTACTTTCCTCCCACCAATCAGAAATCCGATCACCGAATATCTTGGGGTTTTCGAATATCTCCCAATTTCTATACAGCACCAGTGTTTAGTGCATCAAGCAGTCACAAAGATTGGCATAATCTTCAAGAATGACTTGCGCCCACATAACCGTTCATGCAGGAGCTGCCCAAAAATAAATGTAGATGTCATAGTCAATGATGTCCCACTCAATGATTACATCGAGCATTCGAATGCGCAAAAGCAAAAATGCCTTCGTGGGGATTTCGGCAAAACATTACAATTTGGGATGTTCTACCAGAAATTCGTGGAGGGACAGCATCGATTTCAATTCACAATCAACGCCAATGATTTTGATCTCAGATTAAGATGCTGGAAAGAGTCGTTGCCAGTTTGCTTTTCGACAAACAAGCAAAACTATGCCACCAATTGCAAAATCTCGAGATGAAGTACCCCGGAGCAAAAGATGAATTGTTGGAGAAAAGATTGTCATAATGCAGAAACATTATGAATATTGGCCAGTCTATTAATGGTGCGGGTGAACAGACGTTTATTAGGAGCTCTAAGACAACAGGTAAATTTCAGGGTTTAGCCTGTTTAAATAAGTATTCCATGGAATTATATGGCTTTATTCATGTTGCATGACACTTTCATTAGCAACGGCTGATGGAATGCGAAGAAAGACTGCTAAGAACTAACTGCTCAAAGCAGCACTTTCATCCACAATTACCGATCTTGAGTATGTCGATGATGCAACTTGCTATGGATTACCGGGCACCTTCAGAGAGCTTGCAATGAAGTTGCTGAATGAATACCGAGGCAATATAATTGTTTGTATATTGCTTGCGAGACTTAAGCTGATCCATCAAGAATGCAGAGAGAGCCCTGAGAGGCGAAGGAGACAATTTTGTCATAAAAACTCCAGACATAAAGATTCCTCCTAATTTTGTTGCGTCCCTGGGCAATGGACAGTACAAAGAGCGGTTGTTTGAGTTGCTTGAAGAGGTCTGTGTCAGTCATAGCAGTCTTCTTTGAGATTTCATTCAGCCTCGGCGGAGTTATTGCATCAAAACACCAAGACAAGTAAATTAACTGTTTGAAAAATAGAGCATAATACAAAGAAAAACACAGTATACTAAATGATATATGACATTCTTATTTATGTTTAATTTTGTTACGTTAAAGGTCAATTTCATTGTTCTGGGAAATGATACCGAGTTAACTCGACTAGGCTACACAAATACAGATGAGCCAGCGCTAGGCCCGCTAAGATGTGAAATTCTTGAGAAAGAGTGGCCTTTTTATTCTGAATAGCTTTTGAAGTTAAGAAATTTAGAAAGTATGAAAGCTGTTAATATCGCTTGGGTTTGTCGACCATATCAATCTCATTTCATGGTCATCGAGAACTTTTCAGTTTTCTCCTATAGAAAACTTTTTAAATATTCTGCAATATTCAAATTACTCAAATATATGTTTGAAAAATAAAATCATATTTTGTGTATTCTTTATGAATGTTTTAAGAAGATGTTAATACCTGAAAAACCCTTATCTACTGTACCACAGCCTTATCGTTTAGACTTTTGCAAACAGTGTCAAGTTAGCGTTGCTATTTTCAAATTTTCTCCAGTTCCATTTGTGCTTATTTTTCTGACGAGTCATACAAATTTCTTAAAATACTCGCTAAAGTGGCTTCTCGTCTAGAGTAATTTAATAAGCAAAAGTTTTTTAATCTGTGCTTTGAAAATTAAAAAAAAGCGCTTCTTTTAGAATTAGTTTTGCAAACTATTCATAACTACACATTTGTCTACACGTGCAGAAGTATCTTCCATCCTTCTATTTTCGAATTTCTATTTAGAACGCGTACATCGTTTCCGCTCTGTCTATATCGACCGTTGAGGATTTAAGATGAAACCACGAGGAGGCAGATACAAAAGTTTGTTTCCTTCTACATCATGCTTTGCAACAAAATGAAGGACGAGAGCTGATTTGCGTTTTGCGTTCTTGTTCCGGAGATATTGACATCCCAGTGATCTAGCTTCGAGACATACACCTGATCTCCAAGTTTCTATTGAGAGTGAAACCGTTAAAAACAGAAAAATCCTCGATCTAGCTGCTTGTAAATTATCGGCCACTCATAGAGATTCCTTGCTTGGCTTGCATGAATTTAATGGAAATTATTCGTGATTTCGTCATTTTTTAGAAAAGGTAAGAAGGCCTTTTGGAAGGTAATGCAGTGCACAGAAGCATTATTCAAAATTTTCGCAGAGCTAGGGACGTCAAGTAATCCTACAAATGATAGAATTGAGGGTA
>JAACYV020121893.1:0-10357 GCA_009936425.2 Chrysaora fuscescens
CAACTCAGAATTGAGAATTTTAAAGCATATGCTACAAGCAATCATTATAAATGTCTAAACAAAGGCCTTACAAGAATGAACATCGATATATTGATTAAAAAATTCTGTTATGTCTTCGTATTTTCAGTTTGTTCCATATTTTTCATATTTCATTTGGGAACATCGATTCTCTGCTGGTTTGATACGGTTTAGGGACGAATCTGAAAATGAACTGTAGAGAATTCATATTTCTTTAAATCCAGAAGTTTGCTTTGCGCTGGTCAATAATTCAAGATTTTACAAATATAATTGACTAGGCAACAGTTAGAATCATATAATTTGATGAAAGTTTCTTTTGTTGCTGGACCTACATTTTCTTGATGAAATCATAAAGAAGATAGTTTGAATATTTTAACCAAAATTTGTCACGGCCAAATAGGGCATTTTATAAAAGGAGTTTATTAGGAGGATATTATGTCAAAGTGAAATGGATGCCAAAAAATTGATGCTGAGACACGAGGGCGGGTATCAAAGTAGCTAGAATATGCTTTGGCATGTTTAAACCTGGCCACATCTATTGTGTTGCAAGAATTTTTGTATTTTATTATTATTTATTATTATTTCTAACGATGTCACAATGCCAGCAGGCAATTCTCTTCACCGGACTCCATCGGTTTCATTAAATGTAGCGGTTTTGAAGGAAATATTAGAGCTAAGCAAAGAAAACCAGCCTTGTCGTCTTATTTCGTCACATTCTGCTGCTTTTCTTTCCAACCTTGCCCGTCAGCTACCTGTCAAATCTGATTATCTTAGCATTAGCTATCTAAGAAGCAAGTGCCTAGACTGCATCAGCAATAGTGTGTGTTGCAAGTCATTCGTTGATGCATAAGCTGCTTTTAAGCTCACCTCTCATAGATAGCCTGCTCGGGTGGCGAATAAGACCAATCAGCTCAGCTCTGATCTGATTAAAGAAATCAATATTTTATACAATTATATAAATTGCGACCGTTGTAGGCGAAATTGCCTACATCCACATCTATTAAGGATTTTCTGCTGCATTTTCTACAAGCCTAAGTAAATCTCGATAAAGATTGTACTTAATATTTACAAATCAAAATTTATTCGTAATGTTATTAAACTAACCTTCTTGTCAAGGAGACAGCAATTTATGAAGATAAAAATTCCCTTCCAAGATAAAAATAGGCAAAATAATTAATATGACTAGAACCTAACCCATTAGTTAAAAAATCCAAACAAAGAAGAAATGTTCTTTACCACTCATTTCGTGAAAAAATCATGTTTTTGACAATGCTTACTTTATGTTTCTAGTTGTAGTTCGATAATTATGAAAAAATGATGTAGTAGCAAAACAGTATATAAGCAACAGATAAGCAACATAATAGGTCACAGTGTAGATTATTCTCCATCAGAGTCTGTCTGAAGATCGCGAAAGCGTGAAACTCAGAGTAACAGTTAAAGTTGTCTTTTCTTTAATTTATCTACAACGCTCTACATGTTCATGTATTGAGCACTTGACCGTCAGGATAGACACATCCAAATATATAAGCAACATGATATATATAAATACAGAGATAGGCAATAAGAAAGACTGCATTTCATGTTGTGACTCGCTGTTTCACGCTACTCAGAGATCAACAGACGTATAACCTGCTCTGCTTTAACAGCATAGAGCACTGTTAAAACCAGCTTAGATAACCACAGCCTGTGAATATATATATAGTTGCATTCGTTCTACAGCTGTTTGGCAATGTGTGGTACATTAAATAAGAAAATAGATTTTAGTGACGAGTTAGCAATTAATGTTATGCTTATCTACGTCATCTATCATGCTAGGGCTGACCTATTCGTCTGGTACCCAATCATTATAGCTTTATAAGAGTAAAGGGATGTTACCTGCAGAGAGTTGAAAATTGCAAAGACAAAATGCATTGCAATATCATCACTTGCCATAGTAAATATACCAAGAATCCAAGTTAGGCCCAGTGATGGAGTCAGCATTATCACTGCTCTGAATAAGTGTCTATAGGCATGAGTATGCACTAGATTACAAACAATTTTGTATAATTCATAACAGTAACAACAACTTTACTGCAGTAAGCTAACTTCTATATAGTTCAATAATTATATAATTAAACAAATCGGGCGCGATTGCATTAAGAGTTTATTGGCTGACTAGTCGATGTGTCGTTTTTCGGTCTTCTGTGCAAAGGGCGGATTGTAACCTAGTTATGATTATTATATCTATTTCTAACGCGCTCGATACTGCTGCGTGGCATCTTCGCTTACGTTCCTGTGTCGTTTCCACCTTTAAATCACTGAAATCTCGAGAAAAAGAATTATTATATTTATTTGTTGATTGGGAAGGGAATTCTAAATTTCTGAGCCTTAGGATTATAAAACTTTGTATGCTTACCTTACTTTTTCTTTGCTTTTTGCATCATGAATCTTCTTTGTGTGAAACATCCTTATCAAAACCAACACTGTGATGCAAATGTTGACCTATGCAAGGAAAAGGTTGCGTGGTTCAATTGTCAGTTTCAAAGCCTTAATGTAGAAACACATTTGTTATTTTTGTCGTGTCACAGATTGTTGCGAGAGAACAGCTTTCAACAAATTGAAACTGCTATCTAAACATCTTGAGATACCTTTATAGAAAGTTGAACCAAAAAAGGGAGCCTCTGTACTCCGTAACTAATTGCTTGATAGAGTGCTGTTCTCTCTGGTTAGCTAATTGCAACAAATTTGAGACTATTGGTGAACGAGTGAAACAATATAGCTGTCCCAATTAGGAGCAAAATCGCCAACAACTGAGAAAATGCTCGCTACCATCACTGTCTACTTTTATTTTCATTAATCATTCGTTCTTCAAGTATTTTATGATTTTCCTTAAAGTGCAACAGATAAAATATATTGTCATTGGTCATAACACATATTGAAGTGCTTACCAATACAATTACTGTAACTGGTCCAAGAAATATCCAGATTGCACCATTTGTAGCAGTGAGCCAGCAGCTAAAAGGAAATTCTCAGCCATAGTCAATATTTTTGTAAACATTCTTTAAAGCATTAATTCTTTTGATTTATTTCTAAAGGTGCTGATTCGAAGCATCTTGCATCAGGGATAGCTTACATCAAAGATATATTACATCAGGTCAATTTTTGGCTCGTTTTATGACATATTTTTCACGTTATTTAACGGAAATGGTGAGGTGAATAAAAGCGAACATGCATGGAAATAACCTGACCTCGATCTCAGGTTGATATCAGGTTTTCATAGTTTGAAGACAATGATTGCATACAAAATTTATTCCTTTGTACAAATTTCTCTCTGTCGATATGCATGCATATCTTGCTTTTAACTGCGTTGTGGTACAGCCAAGCCAAGAGTACAGAAGGGCTGTTTAGTAGCTACATTTTATTATCTTTTGAGCAAATGCCAAGATTCACTATTTCACCTCAGAATGGAAATAATGATTTTTAAAAATACTAATTTGCTTGTTTGGCTTATGTTATTACTGACCAAAATATTTAAAAGTATTGTCAAAGGATCACAGAAATATTTTAAGAAGAGAAATGAAATACTGCAATTATGAAGGATAGTCCCATAAAAATAATAAGAATGCTACGTACAATTCATGAGATCCGAAGCCTCGACCTTGTGTAATAGCTGCTGCCAGAACAATCTCCACAAAAGGCAATACTAAAAGAGCATTAATGCGTCTAATAAATGCAGTACCATTCTTGCACAATCAAGAGCATGCGGGTAGCTAGCTAGTAATTTGCAACGTGCTTAAACCATTCGTTAAAAATACTTTTCGTAGAAAATTAAATCGTATATGCTACAAAATTGATCCGCAAAAGATGCTAGGTTATATTCAAAACATTTTTTTTGTTTAAATACTTACCGTAGGCAGACAAAATGAAATACCGAAATGGCAAACGAGTGCTGAAAACTTTCGAGGTAATAATATGAAGATGAATGCCCATATTAAGCATCCAAACAAATGCAGCAAGAAAGAAGTAGCAAATTGATGCCGCTACCAATATGCACAGAGCCTAGAAGGTAAGCAATTTGTTTAATAACTCTTACAAGCTAGTAAAAGCCTATATTAGCTTTTCATACAACACAACAACATTAAAAACAACAATAAAATATGCAAAAATACAATGGCGTGTGGTATTACACGATTTTTAACGAGGAATCTTCACTCAAAGTTGGGGTCAGGATTCCTCAGTTTCAGACCTGACTCTCTATCGGAGAACTTTCAGGAGAAAGGGCCAGGCCCGCAACATCAGTTTTTTCTCCTTACGAGGTACTGGAATGAGAACCACATGCCACTGCATTCTTGCATATATTTATTTTTTAACGTCATTAAGTGTTCTCTTAAAAGGTTTTTATCTGGATACTTTGTGATCTTAGCTTGAGTTTCCTTATAAAAATAACCCATACCACCTTAAGTGACCTTAATGAATGACAAAACCAGCAAAGAATGAACAGAAAACACAACAAGTCTAGCTAACATAATATTAATAAGCATGTTAAAAACTCACTCGGACTTTCTTTGCTTGCTCAACTCCTGCTAAAAAGATCACTTGTGCAAGAACCAAACACAAAACTGTGTTGATCAGAATGAAACGCCTCGTACTGCGAATTCTGAAAGTTAACGTAGAAAATTATAAGCTTGCTCTTCATTTCAAAAGTGTTCCCTCGGTGGTGCAATTTTGGCACGTTGAAACCAACTGCAAAACGGAGGGATTCCAGGGGAACATGTCAATCAATATGAAAAAATTTCTGACAAAATATTTAGAGAAATTACAGATTATGGATCACATTCGGTATAAATGTGAAATATTGAATCAATAGAATAGAAAATATAAGTCTTAGTTTTTGAGCTATGACCATGTGAAAAAATAGTGGAAGTTTGCATTTTGTATGGAAAGATATTTGATAGTAAGAAAGGATGACGTTTACAAAACTTCAATATCTTTTGCCGTTTTTTTAATTATGGCCGTGTGAAGGAATTATTGATGACGTCATAGGAGGGACCTTCCACAGACCAAAAATATTAAAACAAAATAATGGCCTAGTGCAAAACCTAGCACTATCTTAGGAGTTTAAAAATTTAGATAGAGAATCAATGGTCAAAAGGCACTCATGAACCACATTAAAAGTAACTCGGAAGCTCGATTCTGAAGATATGGTACAATTATTACTCATACCATGTTCTGTGCCTCTAGGCAGGTCCCTGCTATGACGTCGTCGATAATTTCCTTCACCCAGCTATAACTCGAAAACGACAAAAGATATTGAAGTTTTGTAAACACCATCCTTGCTTACTATCAAAGCTCTTTCCACCAATACGAACTGCGAAAAAGTTATAGGTCCACTTTAAATCGCTTTAGATCGCTAAGCATTACCGTGTTGCTGCATATACAGCCAAGGTGCTGATCTCTCCTATCATTGACAAAAAACAGCCAGTACTGGAGATTATTGACAATACATCAAAATGTTGTGAGGGCGAGTCACCAGGCTAAAATGATGAATATCAGTAATGAAAATGATGTAGATAGAGAAGCTACGATATCTGTGTCTAGACTTATTATACTCATCGTAGTTTTTGCTATTGAATTGAATTGCCAGACGCTCTAACTAAACTTTGAGTGATCAGTAGTAGGTTGTTGCAGTTGTTAGAACTTTCATAGCGGAATTTTCAACTCCTGTAATAAGTCTAGTCTATGTCTATGATCCTTATAGCTTATGAAAGCTAAAACTGTATTTTCCTTATAAAAAATAACACATATCACGTAATGAAATCTAGCCCACAAAAATGTAACCTCATGTGATTGCAAAATCAGCAGTCATAGAATTAACAGTTAATATAACCAAGCATGACACCCAGGCATACGTCTAGCTTATATAGCTAAGGAGCATGTGAAAAACTGTAGCTTTCTTTGCTTGCTCAACTCCTCCTAAAAAGACCACTTGTGCGAGAACCAACAAAACGTTGTTCAGAATGACACGCCTCTTATTTATTTTTTATTACTGTTTTGCTTGAAATATTTTTATACTAGTGATGTTAGCTACAGTATCATCGCGTAGGATAAGTTGCACAACAATTGACTAACTGATATTAACCTTCATCTTTCCTGTTACAAGAATAGCAAAATTTGTAAGGTGGTCGCATTTGAAGATAGTCCACTCCTTTGTCTGTTCGTCAACTTTGCAGCCTGCATCTGACCAATATCCATTGTATCTAAAGTAAATTTAAATATTAACTTTCCACTTTATTTCCTTGAATGCATCCAGATGTATACAAAAATATTTTTTTATTTTGCGGATGTTCATTTAATGAGAATAACTTTCAAATTAGCCAAGTAGGTTTCTAACATTAGTAATATAAACAGCTATATGTAGTAAGCCAATAAACTGCTATCTATGCCCGGGAGGAATGTTCAATAACGAAGCAATACAAACACAGTTGTACTTAGCTGAGGATGATCTCATGAAGGTTTAAGGCAGTGCCCGTATAACTTCTACTGATATACGAATTGCTAATGAAAATTGTTCATTAAAAATGTGCCCATTTTCACATGTGTAATTGGTCTAAATAAACTGCATGAAATATCATATTTTAGTAGGTTAACGTGTTCTGAATCTTTTCAAAGTCAATGCTTGAAACCTATCAATCAAAACAGCTGTATATCATTATGGTTTCCTTGCAATAAAGAGATCTTTATATGCCTTTACAGTTCAATGCAGCTTGCACTCCGGGTACATGGGCTAATCAAGCTTATTACAAAATTTTTTTACCCGTCACTGAAATTCCAAAAAACACCTCGGCTTTCGAATGGTCCAACCTAAAAATCAAAATACTCTCCCAGCTTAAGTGAGTGCTAGGTAGATTTACCATTATGCCTCATTGGTAGTGATACAAACTTGCATTAAGTATAAGCGGTATTCACCGAGAACTGCAGGCCCTGATTCTCACTCGTTCTACATAAAGCAGTTATAGAGATTGTAGGAACCGCATGTTAAAAAGAAATATAGTTTTTTGAGAGCCATTATTCCTAGGTCTCTCTTGGTTATATATTTCTATTAACTATTTACATATTTATGATTAGATACTATTTCATATTTTGCAAGTTGTATCATATACTTTAAAAATCTAACAAAATCACTACTTCAAATGATCGTAATTAATGTTAGGCCAATAGGTTGATTATATATTTCTAATAACTATTTGCATATTTTGTCTTACTTTCGAGTGCTTCAGTTTAATCCTGACTTGTTTTCGTAGCTTCTCATTCTCCCTTCCAAACAAGCTGAGCGAAATAATGGGGCTGTTTATAAACCTAAGAAAAATATCAATAAATATAGTAATAGCTTTATGTTCATTAGTTTTTCCTGAAAGATTTCCATAACCATCACATTATAGCACGTTTTGGGCCTAAACTGCAATGCAATGCTACCTACATCTTTTTAAGGTGATAGGGTTTTTGTAATTCGACCAATACATATCAAAATTAGCCTAGTGTACTTTTAGTCAGGTGTAAATGTATTTAAATATATATAAAAAAAACATTACATAGTTTCGTTCGTGTTATTTTCTTTAGAAAGGAAACTGTTGGTTGTTGGTAGGATATGCTGCAGTGTGTTGAAGTAGAATGCCGAAATCAAACAATTAGTCCCTACAAAAAATACAAATACTTTATTATATGACTTGGTCCTCTCTGTAATGACATTATTCCAATTTGCATTTAATACAAGGATATACAAACATCAATCGTTAATTAATACTTAATTAATTAATAATAATTAATTAAGATATTTTTGGGCTATTGCTTAAACAGGGAACGGGGAATTGAGGAATGGAACGGGGAATGGAACGGAGAATGGAACAGATTACTAAAGGGGGGCATTGTTGCCTAAACAGTTGCCTTAAATCACTTTTGATCACAGTTGACATAGATTGCAAATATAAGCTCTAAAGACACATAGGGGCAACAAATCTCATGATATTCTCCCGTTCCCTGTTTTAGAAACAGCCACAGTTTTGTCCTAGATAAAAGTCTTTTTACCATTCATTCTCACTGCCTCCTTTGAAATAGTAATTGAATCACAAGACGTTGAAGATGTTTGATTCCAAATGTTAGTCTTGTTAGACGGCATAAAAATGTAGTCTTTTCCGTTTGGGCATACAGATGCTTGAAATTCTGAAATAGAAATATAATTTTAGACTTGAATTGTTGGCTCTCACTTTACTGTAGCTATAGGCACCAGCATGCCAAATCAACACCAAAAACCCGAGTTCCGCACACGTTTGCAAACTTTTCTGGGCGAAAAAACCAACACTGCGATATGTCTCCACAAAATGTTCCCCTGTCTCTCTAATACCTGTACCATTTGGAAACCAATGGTTGTATGACCTTTGTGCCACCTCCTAGTCCCCATCCATGGGCCATCCATGGGCAGGAGAGGACATTCCAATAGACTCTCTCTAACTATGGGTCTGATTTTCAATTGCAATTTTGTACCCCATAATGACGTCAGGCCCCTTCAAATTTCCAAAATTCTGGCACCATTTAACTCGCCATACCCGATTACCCCCGTTGCACCACTTTTCATTGGAATTTTCAGAAATAGTATTAGACACGATAAATGATGTTTGAAATTTGATATTCAACGAGGCAACGTATTAGGAGAATGTCGTTTCTCTTCTTCGGGCAAAGAAAGAGATGTGTTTTTGTGTGATTCTTGTTGAATAAGTTGGATAGAAAGGCTTGAATTTTTCAATGGACGCGCGTCTCTCAAAGTTATCAAACGTCTCACTGGTAATTTTACCACGAACGAGCTCATTCACTGACATCCGCGTCTGGTCATTCAGTAACTTTGTATCTCTATTGTTTAAATCAACTGATAATGGACAAATGTTGTCATTAACATGTCTTATGCACTCAAAGTCGTCGCTTTTAGTTTGAAAGAGCGATATAGACATGGACATAGCAGATACAATACCTTATCCAAGAATTTTGAGATCATTAATTGACATTTAACTTTGAAGCTATATTATTTAATTCAACTGATAATGGAAAAAATTTGGTCATAAACATGTTATATGCACTCCAAATCATCGCTTTTAGTTTAAAACAGCGATATATACATGGACATAACAGATACAATACCTTATCCAAGAATTTTGAGATCTTTAATTGACATCCAACCTTGTAGCTATATTGTTTAATTCAACTGATAATGGACAAATGTTGTCATTAACATGTCTTATGCACTCAAAGTCGTCGCTTTTAGTTTGAAAAGATCGATATAAACATGGACATAACAGATACAACACCTTATCCCATTTTGTGGAGCAATTCAAAAAGATATCTAGCTGTAACTAGGAAAAGATGCTTTGAGATTTCTGCCACCTATGTTATCAGTAACAGAAACCTTTATTCTTATATATTGCTCAAGTGGCTGATGGCTAGAGTTAATATATACTTGTGCGTTAGCTAGAATTCTTTATTCCTGCCGCGTTCCAAAGAAGCTAAAATAAATTTGGGAATAGCGGTTTCTTGTAACAGAAATAAAACCTTACCCAAATTTTTTGCTACGGAAATATACTGCTCATCTTTTATATTGGATACTGTCTTTGTAGCATACTTCTCAAAGTCTATCAAGAGACGTTCTCCAACAGGATAATGCTAAGGTGCAAAAAAACACATTAAATTTAATGTATGTATATTTGAAAAGAGTTTTATCTTGGCTGATGATGATAAATAGCTAAGGGACCCATAGGCGTTGGAGGTGGGGGACAGGGAGCCGGCAGCCACCCCAGTTGGGCAGAAGCCGATCTAGCTACATAATAAAACAAAGAAGAGGACTTTTATCATTATTAATCCTTCAAAATTAAGAAACATAACAGAGATTGGTAAATTTGGAAATTTGAAAACTGTCACGAACCTTTCTTAGTTTTTGCAATTTGTCCATATTTCTTTGGTCAAGAACATCACTTCCAAGGGCTATGATATCCTGAAAAATAACGCCAAATCGTGTAAAGGGTTCGATAAACATCTGTTAGTCGACTTGTTAAATAACTTGATTTTTAGTTAGTTAGCTACTAGTTGTTTCTTTAGTTAGTAATGAAGAAAGACTGTAACTAAATAAGCAGCTGATTCTAGTTTATTGTGAATTGAATCATAAAATACTAAAATAGTAAATTACGTTATCGTCTCTCCTCTTCGCAACTTCGTCTTCACCACTGCTTCGCAGAAGAGGCTTTTTCTCCACATGATAATGAATGACATCTGTGAGTACTTTCAGTTGGATCAGGGATAAATTCTGGCTTCTGCTCAATTG
>JAACYV020122004.1:0-10356 GCA_009936425.2 Chrysaora fuscescens
CAGTAAATTGTTGTTATGAATCGTAATTTATGCATTTTTGCTGTTGATTTACATAACTTACAAGCATTACAAAAAATTCACATGAACTAAAAGCAAAAGACATCACCATCAGTAGTTCTTAAAAACAAAACATGACTAGAATAAGTAAATTGCTGTAAAGAACCGTATTTCATGCATATATGCTGTTTATGTATATGATTTACAAGCAATGCAGTATACACACATTAACTAAATACAAAAGACTTCACCATCAATCTTTCTTTAAAACAAAATATGAATAACTTCAGTGCATCTTTGTAATGAATCGTATTTAATGCATATATGCTCTTTATTTACATAACTTACAAGCGCTTCTGTAAATACATATGAACTAAAGATAAAAGACATCACCATCAATAATTCCTAATAACAAAACATTAACAACATCAGTAAATGGCTGTAATGAACCATATTTCATACATATATGCTTTTCATGTTCATCACTAACAAGCGCTAAAGTAATAAGACATGAACGTAAGGTAAATAACCTCACCATCATTAGTTCTTCAAAACAAAAATTAACAACATCAGTAATTTGCATAAATGACGCTTATTTCATGCATATATGCTAATTATCAACCTAGTTTACAGACGCTACAGTAAAAACACAAGAACTAGTAGTAACAGACATCACAATCAGTAATTCCTAATAAAAAACATGAATAACATCAAAAATGTTGTAATGAACCATATTTTATGCATATATGCTAATTATGTACATAATTTACAATCACTGCGGTAAAAACACATTAACTAAAGGTACAAGCCATCACCATCGTGCTTCATTACAAAACATGAACAACATCAGTAAATCGCTGCAATGACATGTATTGTATGCATATATGCTGTTTATTTACATAACGTACTAGCGCTACAGTGAATACATATAAACTTAATGTAAAAGACATCACCATCAGTAATTCCTCATAAGAAAACATGAACAACATCAATATGTCGCTGCAATGATCCGTAATTTATACATATATCCTGTTTATGTACATGATTTACAAATGCGAAAGTAAATACACATAAGCTAAAGGTAAAAGAAATCACAATCAGTAGTTCTTCATAACAAAACATAAACAACATCAGTAAATTGATTTAATGAACCATATTTCATGGAAATTTGTAGTCTATCGACCTAACTTACAAACGCTACAGTAAAAACACAAGAACTAAAAGTAAAAGACATCACCATCAGTAATTTCTAATAACAAAACATGAATAACATCAAAAAATTGCTGTAATGAGCCAAATTTCATGCATATATGCTATTTATGTACATAATTTACAAGCCCTGCTTTGAAAAACATGAACTAAGGGCAAAAGCCATCACCGTTAATGGTTCTTTAAAACAAAACATGAACAACATCAGTACATCTTTGTATTGAACCGTATTTTATGCATATATGCTGCTTATGTACATCATTTAGCGCTGCAATACCTACACATTAACTAAAGGTAAGAAACATCACCATCAGTAATTCCTCATAACAAAACATGAACAACATCAGCAAGTCGCTGCAATCACCCGATTTTATGCCTATATATATGCTGTTTATTTACATAACTTGCAAGTGCTTCTTTGCGTAAATGACAGAAAGTAAATGACATCACCATCAGTAGTTCTTCATAGTAAAACAGGAACAACATCAGCAAATCGATGTAAAGAACGGTATTTGATGCAGATATGCTATTTATCATCATAACTTGCAAGCGCTGCGGTAAATTGACATAAACATATTCTAATAGACATCAAAATCAAGTATTATTCAACAACAAAACATGTGAAACCTCGGTAGATAAGTGTAATCAACTATATTTCATGGTTTTAGGGATTTATTCGAGGTAAATTGAAAGCGCTACAATAAATACACATCAAAGAAAGTTAAAAGACATTACAAACAAGTATTATTCAGCAACAAAACATATAAAACAACAGTAGATAATTGTAATAAACTTTATTTTATGCACTGAAGCAGTTTATCTACATACTTTTAGAGCGCAGGGGTAAATACACATGAACAATATGTAAAATCAAAAGTTAGCTGTAATTAACTTTATTTTATGCAGCTTCTTTACACAACTTGCAAACTCAGCGGTAAATACAAGTGAACTAAATATGATAGACATCACAATCAAGTATAATTCAACAACAAAACATGTAAAACATCAATTGATAACTGCAATGAACTGTATTTCATGCATTAAAGCGTTTTATCTACATGACTTCCAAGCGCCGCGTTAAATACACATAAACTAAATCTGATAGAAATCATTATCGAGAATTATTCAACATCAAACATTTAAAACATCAATAGTAAACTGTAATGAACTTTTTTTATGCATTTAAGAAGTTCATCTACATACTTTTAGAGCGCAGCGGTAAATACACAAGAACTATAGCTGAAAGAAATGACCATAAGTAGTTTTTTACAAGCTATAATGAACTGTATATCATGCATTGAAGCAGTTTATCTACATAACTTTCAATCTCATCGCTAAATACACATAAACTTATTGTAATAGACATCACAATCAAGTTTTATTCAACAACAAAACATGTAAAAACATCCGTAGATAACTGTAATGAGCTGTATTTCATGCATTTAAGCAGTTTATCTGCATAACTTGCAAGCGCTGCAGAAAATACATATGAACTTAAGCTAAAAGAAATCACCATCAACTGTCATTCAACAACAAAACATGTAAAACATCAATTGATAACTGTAATGAACTTTTCGTCATGCATTCAAGCAGTTTATCTACAGAACTTGCTAGCCTAGCGGTATATACACATGAACTAAATATAATAGACATCACAATCTATATTCTAATGCCCAAATGTTTGTATCCTGATTTCCTTTCCTAAGGCTGCCCCGTTTTCTGTAGGCGCTCTTTCTTTTTTCCCTCCATTCACCCCTAGGTGTCTGCCCCCACTGCCTAAGCAGTGTCAAACCTATTTTATTTTGTAAACTTACTTCTCCGGGGCTCACCATCTTTGATCTAAAACGAATTTCCATCTTCGCTTCTTAAATGCCCTTCAGCTATACTGCTTCGAAACTTGCTTGCAGAAAATTGCGTTTTTTCGAAAAATTCTTTTTCACAAACAGACCCTGGAAGTTCTGCTTGCTTGATGTCGTTTTATTTACTTGAAGTTTCTTGGAGTTTTCGAAAAATTCACCGACGAAGGTGCCTGTTTTTGTTGGCCTAGCTTTTCCATTCTTTCAAATGATGTGAGAAGACAAAGGATGCATTCCTCTGTTGTCTATAAAATTTCAATACGATTATGTGCACTGCAGTCTATCAAATTTCAACTGATCCGTGGTCGCCATGTCGGCTGTCGAGTTGACTATGCATTGATCGTCCATAGTCACGAATTTTGCCAGGGAAGGACCTTTGGACTGAGTGAGATGGAACTATGCAGGATCGTGGACCTAGATCAAAATCCACTCATTCGAGGCAAGATTGGGCAGGAACGGAGGCGCTGCGCAGCGGAAAAATGAAAATAATTATAACAATAATTCTTGTTATCAAGGTTTCAGTGATTTAAGGATGGAAATGACACAGACCCTTAAGCGAAGATGCCACACAACGGCATCGAGCGCGTTAAAAATACATAGCTATAATAATTATAACTTGGTTTCAATATACCCCTTTGCACACAAGACCGAACCCAAGATTAAGGAATAGGACCTGAATTGGTTGTACGAAGATCCGTTAGTATGTAAGCAGAGCCCAATTTGCATCCTTACTTATATAAGCGATCCGAGCAGCAAGATTATAACAAGATTACACATCCACTAAAACCACACTACCACTAAAGGTACACATTCACTAGTCAAATATAATTCAACAACAAAACATGTAAAACATCAGTACATAACTGTAATGAACTGTATTTCATGAATTTTAGAAGTAATTCTACATAAATTGATAGCGCCATGGTAAATACACATCAACGAAAGTTAAAAGACATTACCAACAACAATTATTCAACAACAAAACAAGTAAAATATCAGTAGATAGCTGTAATGAACTGTATATCAAGCATTTATGCAGTTTATCTACATGCGTTTAGAGCACCGCGGTAAATACACATGAACTAAAGCTAAAAGACATCAACATCAAAACTTTTTCACAACAAAACATGTAAAACATCATTAGATAACTGTAATGAACTGTATTTCATGCATTTAAGCAGATTATGTACATAACTTGCAAGCGCCGCGGTAAATACACATGAACTAAAGTTAAAAAACATCACAATCATTAGTTTTCCACAACAAAATATGTAAAACATCAATAGTTAGGTGTAATGTACTGTATTTCATGCATTTAAGTAGTTTATCTACATAACTTGCAAACGCTGCGGTAAATACACATGAACTAGATATAATACACATCGAAGTCAAGGATTATTCAACACCAAAACATGTAAAGCATCAAAAGATAACTTCAATGAAGTGTATTTCATGCATTTAAGCAGTTTATCTACATAACTTGCAAGCGTTGCTGTAAATACACATTAACAAATTCCAATAGACATCACCATCAAGTATTATTCAACAACGAAACATGTAAAACATTATTAGATAATTGTAATGAACTTTAATTTATTCACTTATTCAGTTTATCTACATAAGTTTAGAGCACCGATGTTATTCACATCAACTAAAGTTAACAGACATCACCATCATGTATTATTTAACAACGAAACATCTAAAACATCAGTAGATAGCTGTCATGAACTGTATTTTATGTATTTTAGCAGTTGATCTACATCATTGCTCATTAGGTAAGGGTCTGGATTGTTGTTTAAACGTCATTGTAAGAAATGTCATCGGTTTGGAACCGATTTTAATATTCTTTTTTATGTAGCCGGTGAAGAAAACGATTTTCGTACCATCAACGACATACAGCTACCTCAGTAAGTAAGGATGTGCACTGTTGTTCAGTATTGTAAGAATTGCCACAAATTTTGAACCAATTCAATTTTACGTAGCTGTCGCAGAAAAAGATTTTCGGACCTTCAACGACATCATTGCTTAGTAGGTAAGGATGTGCATTTTTGCGCTGTATTGAAAGAAATGTCATCGATTTTGAACCGATTTTCATAGTCCATTTTACGTAGCCGTTGAAAAAAAACAATTGTCGTACCATCAACGACATCATTGCTAAAGAGATAAGGGTGTCTATTTCTGTGCAGTATTGAAAGAAATGTCATCGATTTTGAACCGATTTTCATAGTCCATTTACGTAGCCGTTGAAAAAAACAATTGTCGTACCATCAACGAAATCATTGCTCAGTTGGTAAGGGTGTGTTTGCATTCTTGTGCAGTATTGTAACATCGACTCTTTTCATTTCGAGGGCAAAAGTGGAATTTATTCATTTTCCTTTGATATCGGGAGATTGATCTTGCTGAGACGAGGCGATGAGCTAACAAATTTTCCACTTCCGACCATGGGAAAATGGTAGACTTATTACATTCGTAGTTAGTTTTCGCTGTAGAATTGAATTGCTGGACGCTCCAACTACTTTAAGAGATCAGTAGTAGGATGTTGTTGCCGTAATGAATGTTGTTGTTGCTGTTAGAGCTTTCATAGCGAAAAGTTGGAGTAGTGTAAGGTCGGCACTAGATCCCCGAGGAGTTATGCCCATGACGTCATAAATTTTTGGAATCGAGAATCGATTGAAACAGATAGACGACAGCGAGGCTGCTGGGAGTGGCGTGGTGTAGTGGTCGAATAGTGCAAGAGTTTGCTGCTGCAGCTGTATTTCCTTTTTGTGGGAAGTAATGTAATGTATTATCTACCACTATCGTATTTTTTATACTGATAGGGATATTTATTTTCCCTCACTTTTTTAAGTTTATAAATGGATTCTCAAGATCATCGACAGAAAACAGTAGTCGGTAGGCCTATTTCAGTAATTCCTGCTATAGCTTCTATATCTTCTTTGAATCACAAAAATATATATTTATAGCAAAGAAACTGATTTATTTACTTTATTCTAAATTTCATAATTTTAAAGCTACACTAATGTGTGTAAAAATTCCTTCTTATGTTTCACATCTATTACAGACAAATGGATCATTGCTGATAATTGCAGCAGCTTGCTTTGTTGTCAACTTTATCCATCTTGGCTGATTGTAATGATACCATTAATGACTTGTGGGTCATCTTTGGTCAAGGGCATTTCTTTTTATCTTTCATATGATTTCCTGGTGTGTTTTCTTGCGTCTTATCCCTTCATCCTCCTTATGTGCTGAATCAGTCTAACATCGTTTTATAGCCAGTTAATGTAATATGGCTCTCTGATAATCTCTAAGTTAAACTGATTTTGCTCAACTTTACAGCTGTATACATACTGACATAGATTCTAGATTAGTAATGCAAGAACGAAAGTTCAGAGAAGAAATAACAAGTTAAGGGAAGGGCTAGGCTGATTAATAATTAAAAATTGAATAATAATTAACAGTAAACAGACAATAACATAACTAAATTCATGCTTAGGGCTAGAAATGCTGGGAAAATTCAATACCCATACACAAACAATTACCTAGCGCATCATAATACTGGCACTGACGCAGGAGGACAACTCAATAGGTAGCATGGAAACAGCTACGAAAGGAAATAATACTTGAATGAATGAAGCTAAAGACGAAGACAAAAATACTTTGCGAGAATACCTCGCCAAAATACCTAACAACATTAGGCAAGGCAAGGAATCATTGATGTAGACCCATTCAAGAAGCATTTCAGTGTACGAGTCTCGTACACCTTTTCCTGAAATCCTATTTTATCCTTAGAAATCTGTGAGGAATTCTTTATCGTCGTTACTTGTCCTTTTGATGTTAATTGCCCCTCGACCCATTCACCAGTATTCCTCAAGAAATCTTTTATGTATTATTTGCATTGTTTGTTTGATGCTTTCTCTATCATTATTTCAATACATTTTAGTCAAAAGCAACTTTAATCCCGTAACGTTGTCAAACATACATTTTGATTGTACTTTGTGATATTTTTATATTTTGCTAGTCATTGATGGCACAAGACAGTAAAAATGCCTCTTTTTTCCTATCTCCTTTCAGCTCCTAAAAGGACTTAACATGAAAAGGAGAGCTTTCCCTGCCCATTCTATACTTTGTGACCTCGTGAGATCTTAAAAGGAGTTCGGCTTTCACGCCCTAAATTTGCCACGGTGTGGTGCTCTCTGAAAGCAGTCTCGTGTTAATCAGATGCTTCCAATCCACTGATCAGTGTTCCAATCTCAGTTTCTTCCTATATCATTGTAGTTTCAGCAAGAGGGAAAAATGTATTTGCCATGCGCGAAAAAAAGTTTCTCTGCCCCTGGTCATGGCGGAATCGACGCCGCAGCGCAGGCTCGCATAAAAACGGGCCAGCACGAAGTCCTCAATCCTATTGCCGCATGAAAATTGAATTCAGAATCTATCCATCAAATGCATCTGGTCATGTCTTTTACTATTTTATTCAAATGTGAAGCATGCAACTGAAAAGCCATTCAAATACCTTTAGGAAGTGATGTCGTTGAAAAAAGAGTTAAGTAAACTGATACAACAATAAATAACAATATTAGTTGATTGCTAATTAGATAGAAGTTAACATTGCACACAATAAACTCACTGACATTGCATTGTAACATGGAGATGGACTCCTCAAACTAACATAACATCAGGCATACATAATTATCGATGATATGAGAAAATCTAAAAAACTGGCCCATTACACGCAAGGAGTAACAGCATAAATTTCAAATGATTTGATGAGCTACATTTTTTCAACTTTATTGTTTTGAAATGCCTGTAATCATAGCTCAGGTTTACAGCTTGTATACAAAGTTGACAGAGATAGGCTGTAAGCCATGGGGGCTTATCATTCCTAATACAGGTCGTGCCGCAAAACAAACTATGTTGCACAAGAAACTAATGATACTAAGTATTATTTCAGTCATGGTGAATAGTTGCTGAAAAAATTCCAGTCAGGGTTTTTTGCTCCTTGAAATGCACCCCTATTTGCTATATTCCTACTGTTGCATTTAGAGAGAGAAGGGGTGTCTATAACTCTGAAAACAGGTTGTGCCGCAAAACAAACTATGTTGAACAAGAAACTAATGATAATAAGTATTATTTCAGTCATAGTGAATAGTTACTGAAAAAATTCCCGTCAAGGGTTTCTGATTTCTGAAATGCACCCCTATTCACCATTGATTTTGCGGCACAACCCCACATCTTAGAGCTTATATCTCTGTAAACCTGACATTATGGTTACAAGCTGTTTACTTAAGCTATGATGGCAACCATTTAAAAACAATCAAGTTGAAAAAATGTAGCTTATAAAATCATTTGTAATTCATGCTGTTCCCCTTTCGTGTAATGGGCCAGTTCCTTAGTTTTTACTAGATATATCCTCCATAATTATGTAAGCCTGATGTAGTGTTAGTTTGAGCAGTCCATCTTTCATGATGTCATAATCAATGTCAATGTCAGTTTAAGGAGTTTATTACCTTAGATTGTTATTTACTGTTGTATAATTGTAATTAATACTTCTTTTCGATGACATAATTTCTTAAAAATATTTGAATGAAAAAAGATAATAACCTTGCCTAAATTCCTGAGGGCCTAAATTCCATTCTTACCAACCAGCTTCTATTTCTATCGATCTTCTATTTTGTCGCAATTGTTTAGCAAACTTTTAAGTTGTTTGCTTCACATTTGAGTAAAATTGCAAAAGGAATGACCAGATAGCTTGTGAAAACAAACGTGTGGAATCAAACTTTTGGTTTCTTCATGACTCTTCCAGTACGAGGTTGGTTAAAAAGCAAATTTTTAATCAAAACGAGGCAACTTTTAAATAAGGCATAAACTCTTTTGACAACGGGAAAACATGGCTGCTAAGGCTGCACTTGAAACATGATCTTTTTTTCTCAGGAAAAGAAGCACAAGACGTTTGATTTAAAGCAGTTTCGGTGTTGGTAACATAATAAAACATCAGAGATTCAACGAAGATCGGAGCAATGTAAGTAAATCCTGAAGCTAGCTGTTGTTTGAGTACTTTATCAACACTTTCATTTCCCCAGGACAAGATTCAGATTAAGTTCAAGGACAAAATTCAGATCGAGGACAAGATTCAATTCATCAACTTAGAAGGGAACATAAATGATAGTCAGACCATGACAAAAATGCTTGAGAAAATGAACATCAAATATCAGAGTCAAATATAGAAGCTTGATGCTATTCAATCAGTTAGTAAGAGGCTGACCTTCACATTATCGACAACTCAATAGAAAAGGATCAACAACAGCCATGTACAGTGGTTAATATTGAAGTTGAAGACGATGGTAAAGATAAAGAAAAACCTGATGTTTTCAGAACTGTGTCCCTTACAGATAATGCAGGTCTATTCTTATTTTGTTCCCTTTTTTTTGCAATAGTTGGAATTCTCAGCTCCGTCAGTGGAGCCCTCAGCATTGAGGTTGCTGATTTTGCATGTAGATGTAGATATAAATATACAATCTATCAGATGTATAACCAGGCCTGGACATGAATATTTCAGCTAAAGGGCAAGAGCATTGAATAGCTTCTCTTGCTATGGAAAGTAAAGCAATTTTTGTACTCATCAGTGCCTTTGTATTGCTTAATGCAATTTCTACACAATAACATCATGTTCAATTTCTACCCTAGCTAACAAAGCAACACAAAAAGTATTAGGGACTTCTATTGAAGATGAAATGAGGGCTGATACAGATCATGGAGGTGCTTCAATTAAAACAGGCCTAGACTCAATCGTTAATGCGCATGAAGATCCAGTTCATAGTATTAAAACAAGTCAGGATAAAAAAGTGACTTTGAATCTCTCCTTTGTAGTGTGAAGGTATTTTATAATACAAAATTTTACTTTTACAAATTTTTAAACATGCTCGCCTTTAGTTCTGGACAACATCAAAGAGGCCTGACTGTACGGGAACGAGATTTTTATAAGTCCAAAAAGCCAATCTATATGTCTCATGATTATGTAGATTTTACAAAGGAAGACTGAAGTGTCCTACAAAGATATTGTCCATGTATTGGGAGAAAAAGCTCAAGAAGAATCACAACCTTTCATCAACCCTGTCATTAATGCAGCATTTATTTCTAAAGATGCCTTGTACAAAGTCTCCTCTCGAAGAAACAACTCTTTCCTTACCTCTTAGAGGCAGTCTTCTAAGAAGAAGGTATGTTAATTTTGATTGCTGTGTATAATCTTTAGTAGCGTTAAAGCTCGCCTAGTTGAGAGAAACGCGTATGTAGCAGGGAA
>JAACYV020122115.1:0-10348 GCA_009936425.2 Chrysaora fuscescens
CTATTACTCCAAAACGATCAGGCGTTTCTCTTCGACGCTGTGATCTCCGTGGTACGAATTCTGGCTCGTTTTCTTCTTCAGCTTCATCTGTGTTTTCATGGGTATTCTCATTGATGATTTTTTCTTCGTTACCGTCAAAATACACACCATCGATCTTCATAGGCTCTTCAGTGGACAACAGTTCATGTCTGAGTCCTTTTTCACTTTTAGACGCACCATAATTGCTGAAAGAATTTTCAAGAAACTTAGCATCTCGACGGAGCAGCATCTTCTTCGTACCAGGGTTGTAGAATTTATACCCTTTGCTATTGGGTGGGTATCCAACAAAAATACACTGTATAGACTTCATGTCTAACTTCTTTCTTTTCTCATCTGCCACGTGAACATATGCGTTACATCCAAATACTTTCAAATTACTGATATCTGGTCTTTTCTTGTTAAAACATTCAAAAGGTGTCACTTTCTTCAGATGAGATGTAGGGCTTCTGTTCTTCAAGTAAACTGTTGTAGATACAGCTTCTGCCCAGAAATTTAAAGGCAATTCAGCATGGTACAGCATAGATCGAACACTTTCCATTATTGTGCGATTCATTCTCTCTGCAACACCATTTTGTTGTGGTGAGCAGGGAATAGTAGTTTCCATCTTTATTCCACGTTCCTTGCAGTACTCTGCAAATTCTTTAGATACATGTCAACTTTTCTTCAGCAATAGTTTCTAATGCGGTAATCAAGTAGTTGTACTCCTCTGACAAGCTACTGATAAGAATTATGACAAGATCCTTTTC
Organism: Chrysaora fuscescens; assembly: GCA_009936425.2. NCBI lineage: Eukaryota > Metazoa > Cnidaria > Scyphozoa > Semaeostomeae > Pelagiidae > Chrysaora > Chrysaora fuscescens. Next base: position 786 of record JAACYV020122115.1, read on the forward strand.
TTGTACAGGGTCCTCTACAGCTTCGAGGTGTTCTGACAACGTTTTGATGTTATTGATATGATTAATCATACATCCGCCTTTCTCAGACCGTGCATAATATAACTTTCTCCGATAGAGAATTTTTCTGGACAGTGACTTTTGCTCGAAATGCTTCTCCAGGTTGTCCCAAGCATTCTTTGCAGTAGTCGAAGAACGAACATAAATCTGCAGACTCGTTGATACAGACAAACACACAGTTGCAAGAGCCTGATTTTCACGCTTTTTAAATTTCCTTCTTTCATTTTCATTTGCAGACTCGTCCAGGGTTTCAGTGCCGTTCACAATTTCCCATCAAACACATCTTCATGTTGAAATTCCATGAATGATAATTATCAGCATTAAGCTTCTCCACTCTGAATCCAGTGTCTTCAGCAGCCGCCATCTTCGTGCTTCAATTTCCAGACAGCTTTCAAGCCACAACACAGATAAAAACTAAGCTTATTTATTTAAGAAATTGTACGTCCTGAGCCCATAACCTAATTAGAAACTATTAGGAAAACTTTCAATAATGACGACAGGATAAAACATGATCATGATAATAACCAAACAGAACGAGAACTAAAAACTACACTACTCAGCATGATAAGTCTTGTGGCTGTGCGGAAGTGTCGATCAAATAAACATGAGTCATATTTCTCAACAGGTTTCTTCTCCAATATCGAACAACGCCACATAGCTCAACAGAGATACCACCTTGTGAACTAATGTTCAATCGTACTGTCAGAGGAAAGTTACTGTCGATCGAAAAACATCGTGTCTTAGACAAACACCAAGAGGCGCGGGAAAATGAAACAAGAATACAAAGATATCAAAAAGAATATGCAGATAATCGTCGACACGCAAAGGAAAGCGAAATTAAAGTTGGAGACACAGTTCTCGTAAAACTACAAAGACAAATCAAGTTAACAACAAGTTTTGACAAAACACCGTACATCGTAGTAAGTCGAAACGGATCTAAAATAACAGCCGAGTATGGAGATTATCGTGTAACAAGAAATGTATCGCACTTCAAAAGATTGCCTCCGAGAAAACCAAACGAAAGTAGCGACAGTGAAGACGATGAACACAGGAAAGTAATGGAAAATGCCACAGAAATATTGAATCTTCTAATGATGAACCAATTCAAAGACCAAAGAGATCTCGTATTGTACCGGATCGTTATGGGGATGCTATTCCATCTGCTCTTGTACGCTGGAGCATGAATACGAACAAAACTTCCAAAAAAGGGAAGTGATGTAATATAGTTGAGTTAAAGACTGAGAAAGGACTCTTTGATTAGCCTCATTTTAGTTATGCATAAATTATCATTTATTACTACCATGCGGGAGTTGCGAAGATGGTGTCTTAGGTTTCGTATGAAGTTATATACCAACGTTCTGTTTTGTTATAAAATGATATAATTCTCTTCTCTTCTTGGATATCTTCACTTCTACATATAGTAGAGTGTTTACAGGAATGAAGTGGGAATGAGTGGGAAGGAGTGGAAACGAGTGGGAACGAAGTGGTAATGAATGGGAATGAGTGGGAGTGAGGGGAAATGATTGGGAACGAATTGGGAATTAGTGGGAATGAGGGGAAGTGAGTGGGATGGAGCGAAATCAATGACAACATGGTTGCGAGACTCAGAAAACGCTAATAACTTTTGAATTTGGGAAGATAAGGCAAAAATTTGAATTTTGACCCCCACTAATTTCGACCCATATCCTCGTGTTAATCTATGTCTCCACGCTATATCTCCTAAACTAGGGATAGGATTGGCAAAATCTGGTTAAATCCTGTCATCCTTTTCCATGTTTCCTGAGCACCACGAGGCTGTTGTAGACTCAAAATAGACTGTTTGAATATGGCAATAGGTTTCCTCTTATTCTATAATGAGAAGATATCTTTCTATCTTTTCCTGGCATGATCTATAAAATGGCACATCAAGAGAAAAATAAAGCAAGACAATTTTGCGAAAGCAAGTTTGTAGTTTAGTTGTAACTGGTGTTTCTTGAGACCTGTCCGCGCTGTCTTCACATGTCGTTAAATCTTTGAATCTTTGAACTAAAATCTCCAGCCCAACTGATTCTGACTGCAGTTCGTTGATATATTTTAACTCACAAATAACAAAACAATGCAATTATACTTGGAAAGTTTTTCATTTATTTATAGTAGAATAGTAATACTAATGAATGAAAACTTAAAACGAAGAAAAAATCTAAAGCGAAGGACCAGTTTCGTAAAATCGAATCATTTATGATGGCTCTGCGAAGCACCCAAAAAGGAACTTTCGATGAATGATTATTTGGACAATGTCCCCTAATTTCATTACGCCTGTTTTCGATATCCTTACCAGATTTATAGCCAAGCCCGTCACAGTCATTGCTGGTGTAGAAGAGGCCATTCTACAATTTGAAATAGATAAAAAGTGTCGTAACTTTTTACGCTTTCTTTGGTACCAAAAATCAACCGATGGACAAGAGATACAACTAAAACAATTTCGTTTTTTGCCGCTTAATGTTTGGGCTAAGGTCAATACATCGGTTCATTATCGGTGAACATTTGAGAAAATTCGAGGACACTGAACCTGAAGTGATAGATTCACTGGAATCTCAGATTTCCGGCTATGATTATGTCGCCTTTGTCGACTCGGTAAAAGAAGGATTTAATCTTTGCAAAAAAGCAAAACAAATCATGAATTCAGTGTCATTTTGACTGCAAAATGGAACACCAATTCCCCACAACTATTAGAATTAATCGAAAACCATCCGAATCCCGAAAACTCAAACAAAAATTTCACCGATGGAGTTAACGAAGGAGACCGAACACTTACGAAAAAACTTTAGGACCGAACATGATTTCGGAAGATAAAAATTTTGGGTTTGAATTGGCATGTGAAAAACGACTAATTCTAATTTGAATTTGACGAATAAGATACCGCCCAGAAAGAGGTCAGTTTTGAGAGTCACTGCAAAAATATTTTACACACTAGGATTTCTGGCACCAGTGACTGTGAATTTCAAAGAAATGTTCAGATGTGAGATACAGGGGGATATGCGCAAGAACTTCTATTCCCTTGTTTTCGATTTGAACAGACTGAAGGATGTAAAATCTCCTCGATGTTTATTTTCAAATGTTAAAGCAATCGAAATGCATGGGTTATCAGACAGCAGTTCAAAGGCTTCAGAGCCTGTGTATATTTAGTCACTCAGTATGCTATTTGTTGTAATTTGCATATTATTAACAGGTGTGAAACGTGTAGGGTTTTGTCTGTTGTCTTTGTATTAGCTGTTTCTACAAATTAGTGTCTTTGTCATGTTGTTTTAATCCTGTTGTGTTAGCGCTTAATTTCCGTCTCTATTTCCGTGCAATGTGTCTTATTAATTAATGTAAACCAGTCGTCCTTTGAATTATATTTGTGTATGTTATAGTTTTAATTCAGTCTTACTGTTTGATTGATTGAGAAAACATCTTTAGAGATTTTGTCTTGTTTCGCATCTGCTCATGGTCTAGGCCCTTAGGCCCTTAGGCCTAGGCCATGAAGTATTAGTAATGATCACCGCCAACAAAAGAACCCCAACGCTACAGGTGTAAACTTAGGTTTTTAATATTTTTTACTGCTCAAGACTAGACAGGTTTCAGGAGTTTTGAGTGAATGCAGGTTGCCTAGAAGAGCAATATGTTAACTACCGAGCTGTGTAGTTATGCATATTTGTAACAATTGTAAATAGAGTGATATAGAAGATTCGTACGTATTTTATAAGAGACAGTCGTCCATTTTATTCTCAACCCCGCTCTACTTTCACAACAGCATCCAAATCGAGAATTGCGTCATTGAAACAGCAAACGTTGCCGCGTTTAGAGTTTTTAGGAGCCCATTTGTCGAAACTGATGATATAAAAGCATACAAAATTCTCTAGAAAATCTGAGAAAAACACTTGTCGAACCTTTGCAAACTGGCAAAGAATCGAGAACATATTCGAATGTTCTGATGGATTCAATAGAGTAGCATTAAATTCTTACCCTGGACAAAAAGTTAGAACAAAATAGGGTTACTTCAAAGGCAAAAGATTATTTCAAGTAATGTGATGTTTCCATGTCTCATTTATAAATGTTTTATACTGCATGGAGTCCAAATATAAGTGTCCGTCCAAATGCTCCAGCTCATGCTGGAAAATTCGTGCTATCCATCCAGACAAAAGAAACGTTAATCTTTCTCCTTTTATGTTCAGTCCTGACACTTCGATTTCTTTAACTCTGGGAACAACTGCAGAAAATCCTTGCACACTGAGACATCCTTCCTTGAAGGCAACAGTAGAAGGATCTGTGATTTTCATTTCTGGATTTATAATCACCTTCAATGGATACAATTGCATCTGCATCTTTTGAACACCTTTCACACCATACTTTTTTAAATCATTCTGAAGATGTTTTCCTGTATACTCAACAGCAATAACCCGCAGACTAGCTCCTATCTGTGGCGCTGCAATGCCAACACCTTTTTTGTCTCTCATAGTCTTAACCATAGTCTCAACCAACTTGTTGAATTCTGGGCTAAACATGTACTCTGGCTGAACTTTGCTGGCCTTTTCTCTCAGCACAGGATCGCCAATCTGTCTGACTTTTTGCACACTCATACCTGTTAGTACCCTTAGCCATGATGGAACAGAGCTGTTATTTCTTACAAAGACAAGTTTCACAGCTGAAATAAACCAGTGTTGTCTGTGCCATGAATTAACCATTGATCAGCAAGGGAGTGTACTGAATAGATGATATTTCCAAATGAATTGGGTTTTAGTCAAATTCTAGAACAAATATTATAGGAAAAATTAGTATTGAAAGCAAACACAACAAAGGAAAGCCAAACAAGAATGACCCTAAACAAATATGATAATATTGATAATATATATGAGTATGCACTAACAGCATAATGTGGACAGACTGCACTGAAGAAGAGAGATGGTGCAAAAGGTTTGATTTGTTTGGAAGAAGTGGTTCAGGTTGCGTGAAATAGTTTATGTCAGTATGTTAAAAAGGTTAATGCTACCCTTTTGTGTAAGGTAAAGAAGGAGGCTATATTAGAAAGAAGAAGTTTATATTTTAACAGGGAGAACATACCTTCAGTTTATGAAAGGAATACTATAGAACAAAGGGGTGTAAGAAGATGTGGAAATTGATAAAGAAAAGATCTTGACCAACTAAAACAGACAACACAGAGTTACTGCTGGCTGCACAAGAGCAGGCTCTGCCTAGGAATCGAATCAAGGTGCATATTGACAAGGTTGGAGCTTTGAAATTATGCAGAATGTGTGGAGAAAGGGATGAGACAATAAGGACTCAATTACATGGGACACCATAGGGCTGGGATTTCAACCCACCACCAGGGCAAAAATCCTTCTTTTCTTTCTGCTGAAAGGTTTACAAAATCAGTTCACAAATTTGTCCACTCATATTACTAGATTAGCCCATGTTGTCAATTTAGAAATACATTGCACTAAAAAAGCTGATTATCTTCCTGCATGGTTGAACTTATAACAGAATCAAAAGCAAATTGAATCAAGCGTTTTCCTTTCATTTTAGCATAACAAACATACCAAATTGAACATGTTCCACTTTGATAGATTCAATCAGGGTGAAATAAGAAAATAAAAGATGAGACTGTCCCGCTGAAGAGCACTTATTTCAGCTTTAATTGGGTTCATTCTATCCTTTTTTGTTAGATGGATAGAAAATAGTCACTTTATTAGGACAAAATTAGGTTAATCACTGGCATTGCTGATTTTATTTCAACAAATTCTTTTTCAACTCAAAGCATATGTACGCAGTCACCTTCTATATGCAGGCCTTGTTGTTTAGTTTCTCTTGGGTGCATATTAAACAAGGTGAGTGATATTTAATTCATAAGAATAATACTTTAGATAACAGAAGTAATGTAACCATTAAGTTTTGATGACAATTTTGATGAATTATCGATTTTAAACATGAAAGGTTGCCTTGCAGCTTTTAAAACATAGCTTTTAAAATTTTAGATTCGAAATTTTCCATGTCACTTTCAGTCGTCACTTCAGTCAATTCATTTTGTTTGTTGTTTTTTCTGGTCTTGAGACTAATCCTTTAATTGCTTGCAGAAAGAGACTCAAATATTAAAAATTATGTTTTATTTTCATTTTTCATGAACAGCCAAGGCGTGTGAATTTACAAGAAATTTTAAACCAGGCGAGTGAAGAATTACGCCCCTTGAGAACTTAGGTGGGTGATGAGCGGCAGCGGCTGTGCGCCTCAAACAACAAGGCCTGTATATGTACAAGCTTTGGAGTTAACTGCACAAGAACTTAAGAAAATCCAATTCATCTGGTTTAATTTTCTTCTAAAAAGGTTTATGAATTGTTTTAAGCGCAAAAATGTTTCACCCAACTATTCAAAAGCCCTAAAACAATCAAAAAAGCACAGTCGAAAAGCGCCCCAACCTCCTGCACCTAAACCAGATGATCTGGACTAGTCATATGTTTTGAGGAATAAACAGCTTATAGAAATAACAAAAACAAAGAATCACCAATTTTACTGGTCTGGACAATGATTGTTTTCAGAACCAATTTCTTTTTTCAACTGACCACAAAAATATGCTCAAAACCACTGGATAAAAATTGAAAAAAGAACTAAACAGGTCAAAAATGCAAATTTAAACTTTGATGCAAAATAAGAAAACAGTTCACTTCTCTATTAAAAAAATATCTTTCATTAGAGACACTTTAAGTGGCACAAAGTGCCTAATAAATAATTATGATGATTGTGATTATGATTATTAAAAACTGCTTTGACAAGACTGAGTGTACTTCCCAAATGCATTGTTGAGGTCAAACAGTGATAATAATACTAGTGATAATGATAATAATACAAATTAATAGTAATAATAATCGAATAATAATAATGCAAATGACAGACCCACAGTATGTGTAAATTATTCATGGAAAGCCTAAACAGGAATATTTGCTGAGCAAACATATACACACAAGAAAGACAGCTTGTTAATGAACAAAAAGGGTGTAGAAAGAAAACAAAAGATCATCTGGTACAGGATAACAAAAGTTTGCGTAACTGTAGACAAAAGCAAAGTGGATTTGCCAATAAGGAAGAAATTCTGCTGGAGGTGGATATAAATACTTAGGACTTAGGATAATGGTCACAAAGGAGATTACAGAAAAAATGGAGCATGATTCCCCCAAATATCAGATCTAGACATTCAAGATCTAGAGGTCAAAGTTAACCAAATATGTAGAATTAGAAATGTTGAGTCTTGGTTGATATTTGAGCACCTAAAAAAGCAAGCTTTCAAGCTTCTTAGTTCCAAAATAGGTCTTGTCACAGAAGAAATCAAGAAAAAAATGTTAGTACGAAAGAAAAATTCATAAAAACAATAAGTATCATGAAGAACAAACCTCTTCATGGTCAAATTGAGAGGGATAAAAAGGAGTGTAAAAAGATAGCTAATGGTGAGAATAATCATTTATTGTGGGTTTGACTGGCACAGAGATACAGAGAGCCTGAAAATCACTACCCAAGATCAGGCATTAAATTCAAACTCCATTTGGAATCAATTTATAAGCTTGATGTTTCAGACAAGGGTCATATATAAGGCCTCACTATGAAAAAAATACAAGGGCCAAGGTGCTTGAACTGTAGAGCTGCTTATGTGTTTTTAGGGTGTGAAAGGCTCCTACATGATAGAGGCATTCTCATTCAGTGCCCTGATATACTAGCATATGTGGAAAAGAAACAGGAAATGAGACCCATATAACCAGGTCCTGTGGAATGCTTGGACAGACAGAAAGAGTATAAGGTATGCAAAATATTGGAATGGCACTTGGGCCCTAAAATAGATTTGAGTGCAGTCAAAGGTGGTAGCAGCAAAAACCACAAGCAACATAAGAAAATTATAAAGTGCAAATTCTTTGAGATTTCCTTTTTCAACCAGATAGTTGCAGTTAACATAAAACAAAACAAATATATATCGGCCTGATTGTGCATCATCCTAACTTTTTCAATTCATATTCAATTCAAGTTTTTTTAGTTACAATATAATCAAAAAATTAGAATAGTGTTAATTGATAAGCTTAGGACACTTGAAAAGAACTCAAGAAGAGCTATCCTAACTACAGTAGTTATGCCAGAAATACACTTAATAGCATTGGAGGTGAAAAACAATTTTTAATTATCTAAGTGGAACTGGAAGGACATTTGGCTTGGACACATACTTGACTTGATATTCTTCTTTTAAATTGGAATTTGACTTGGAATCGCCTAATCAGGCGTCGCCGCTGCTCCACGGGTTTCCAGTTTTTTGCTTTTACAAAACATTTACACAACTAGCTAAGGCAATCAAACACAGCTAATTCATCAAATAAACAAATTCGCCAAACCAAACCGGATGCGGGACACCGTACACGTAGATACAGCTCTCTAAAGAAATTATTAGCTAGCTTGATGATGGCGTTTGTATACTTCCTGGTTGCGAGGTAAAATATCTCTTTATTTTTCTAATTATAAATATCTTTATATGCATCGCTTAAATCTTTTATAAATCGAATCTTAAATCATACTCCATTACCTCGACTTTACTTGTTACCCGTGTATGAAGCCAGTGGGAAAGAGCACGAGCAGATAGATCAACGTGCGTCTTGATCTCAGCACATAATCACAGAATAGAGATTACGCACTGGCAGAAGGGAAACTCTGTCAAAAAAAACCGTCATGGGATTTCTAGCGCATGCGCTACCTATGGGCAACATGGAAACGAGATTAAGTAACCTAAATCTTATTTTGCATTAATGCCCCCATCCAAAAACTGTATAAAGCAGGAAAGACTGGGCTTTTTGTGCATCACAATTATGATTAGCAATTATGATTGTGATTAGCAATGCCCTTAGCGTCTTGCCTGCACCATAGTCATTCAAAAAACTCTGGTCTGGAAAGATCAGGAGGATCAAAGAGCGCCGCTGTGTATGTTGCGGCAATGAATTGTTGATATCACGTGACCCTTCACCGTGCACACAATTTTTTAACATGGCCTCCAATGCTGGAGATGATATTGTATCTGGTGAAGATTTAGACGCTATCTTGGAGCTTTTGGAGTCTGAATTTTTGGAAGGGGAGACAGAAATACAAAATGCTTTTGAGGATGCGGTTGAGGAGGTAAAGTTACGAATATTTTCACCATTTTCTTTAAAAGTAGATAGGAAAACGGAGAGGCCATGAATAATGATTGATGGCGTGGGAGAAATTTGCACCAGAGATGAGAGAGAGATAAAACTAACAGAAAGGTTCAGCGAAGAAATAACGTGACTTACTTTTCTCTACCCTAGATTGAAGATGATGAATTGTGTTGTGATATTTGTGGAAAGAAATGCAGGAGCAAGGGAGGTTTGCAAAGACACAGAGGTACCAAACATAAAGATAGGCCAAATGAAGCAGAAATATTTTCGGTTGAAGATTATTCTCTGCTGGTTAATCAATGTGCTCATAGCCTGTCTGAAGATGAATGTTACCCA
>JAACYV020122226.1:17494-28857 GCA_009936425.2 Chrysaora fuscescens
GCTGTCTTAGTTCTGCAGCCAGCTGTTGAAGCCTTTTTCCTTGTTCATGGCTCAGACAAAGATGACATTCAAGATAAAGATAAAAAACCTGATTCAAACGAACAAGCATCATCATCATCTCTTGATTTGCCTCCATTCAGTCCTTTGTCACCTGGTGCCCCTGTGAGCCCATCACGTCACTCGTCAGTCTCTGTTGTGTCCTTCGATTTGCCCCCTGACACGCAGAAATTCCTCAGATTTGCAGGTACGTTCAGTAATTCGATGTTTTCATCTGGAACAGCAACAATTTGAATCTCACGTGAAGCACAGAGTTGAAAGGAAGTGTTTATATTTCTAGTAGACAGGTGTTAAATATACGCTGCTTCTATTAGAACATTCTCTAGGAGCAGAACTAAAATACATGGAGAGTCAATTTGATAATTGTTTGCTGGGGTCTTCAATATCGTTAGCTTCACTAGTTATCTTTCTTTAAGGTTTTTCTGTTTGATCGTCTGAAATTGTTTTACAGAAACACATCGAGTCGTTTTAAATCAAATTCTACGACAATCTACGACCCCGTTGGCAGATGGACCATTTGCTGTTCTGGTGAATCATACCAGGCTACTTGATTTTGACGTGAAAAGAAGATATTTCCGACAGGAACTAGAAAAACTTGACAAGGTTTGCTTATTCATAAATTCTTCTCTTGATATGGAGTATCATTCACCTATTGCATTAGAGAGTAGCTTTCATTAAAGTGATTTTCCAAAATGACTTGCTTTGACGATCCTTGCTGTTCTTTTTAGGGTGTTCGCAGGGAAGATATGGCTGTACACGTTCGAAGAGAGCACGTGTTTGAAGATTCATACAGAGAGCTGCATCGTAAGAGCGAAGAAGAGCTAAAGAATCGTTTGTATATTGTGTTTGATGGAGAAGAAGGCCAGGATGCTGGTGGACTTCTACGTGAATGGTATCTGATAATCGCTAGAGAAATGTTCAATCCCAACTACGCTTTATTTGCAACTTCCCAAGGAGACAAAAACACTTATTTGCCGAGCAGAAGCTCGCATTGCAATCCCAATCATCTAAGTTATTTCAAGTTCGTTGGACGAATTGTTGCCAAGGCGATTTACGATAACAAGCTGTTAGATTGCTATTTCACTCGTTCTTTCTACAAGCACATCTTAGACAAGAAAGTGCATTATACTGATATGGAGGCTGAGGATTATGGTTTCTACCAGGGACTTGTCTATTTACTTGAACACGAGGTTAAAGAACTCGGATATGATCTCACATTTAGTGTCGAGGTATGTTTCCTTTTCTTCGAATTCTGCTCTCTTACTTGCTTAGAACATCGAAATTGCTTAATATAGAAAGGCCAAATGTTTAAGCTCAAGTGATATAGCATGGCTGGCATTCTCCTAAAACATAAAACAAAACGTATCTTTCACTGGTTCCATTATTTTATATTTCTATTTCAGGTTCCTGTTTTTGGTCTGAATGAGATTCATGATTTGAAACCTGATGGTCGCAATATACAGGTGACCGAAGAAAACAAGAGAGAATACGTCAAGCTGGTCTGTCAAGAAAAGATGACTGGATCGATTCGTCAGCAAATTGAAAGCTTTTTAGAAGGGTTTTATGAAATCATTCCCAAGAGGTTGATTTCGATATTTGATGAACAAGAATTGGAACTGTTAATTGCTGGCTTGCCTACAATTGACATCGAAGATCTTCGTGCTAACACTGAGTATCATAAATACGACGTTAATTCTCTACAGGTGAGGCCTATTTATGGTTAAATTATTTTAAAACCTATCAATTGTAATCGAAGGAGTTTTGTGGATTAAACTGTAAGCAAAACTGAAAGAGCTTAAGCTCAGACAAGACTTGAAATAAGAATAATTCTCTTTTTACAGATACAATGGTTTTGGCGTGCACTGCGTTCATTTGACCAAGCTGATCGCGCCAAGTTTCTCCAATTTGTCACCGGAACATCAAAGGTGCCTTTGCAAGGATTTGCGGCTTTGGAGGGAATGAACGGTCCTCAGAAGTTTCAAATTCACAGAGATGATCGATCTACAGAAAGGCTTCCTTCCGCGCATACATGGTAAGGCAATATTTCTTCTGTTTTCTTCTCCTTCGAACTCACATTCGCACATTATATGACTTTAGCATAAATTTGTCATAAGTGCACTCTTAAAGAAATCATTCAAATTTTGTGCAATTCAGAAGCATCTGAAATTCATGAAGAAGTGTTTTTTTACTTTGTATGCATTATTTCAATTTGGTGAGTTACATTGAAATTATTGTGCTCTCATTTGAATCCTAATCTATCCACACATTTCTTTTTTAGCTTTAATCAGCTGGATTTACCTTCCTATAATACATATGAAAAACTATACTGTACACTGTTGAAGGCGATTCAAGAATGTCCAGAAGGATTTGGACTTGCTTAAGTTTCAGTTGGCAGTAACAATTTAAAAATGGCAGACTTTGTCCTTTCGTTGTATAATGTTTATAAACAGCCAGCGTTTTTAAATGGGTGTTTATTTTCCTTAAGCTATCTATTTAACCAAAATCAGTTTATTGAAAAAACTACAGAATTCTTCCACGCAAAAATATGAACTAGATGGCAAACAAAGATCTTAACATCAGGAGCTGTCTAAGAAATTTTGATAAATTTCTTTTATTAGTAGTTATTAGTAGCATGCTGAAAAATGACAAAGGTAGAAAGAAACTAATCTTTTATTAAGTTTGAATTGTTTTATGCATGACATTTCAGCTTTTATGTCAAACCAAATCGATAAATTAGAAGTGGAATGCTGCTTTTTATAACTTTGTTGAGAAATTTATTCTGATGGTAGTAGCTTAAAACAGCAAGTGATTATGCTACCAAAATTGTTTGCCTTGTTTGTTGTATGTATTGTAGTGTAGTTTGTTGCTTATGAATGTTTATAAAAAGAAAGCAAACCACACAACAATTTGCTAATTCTATGAAATATTTACTGCATACAGAACAGGAAGACGCAGTTCATTCTGTCTTAGTGTACGAGTGAGTATCTACTTCGAAATATGTTGTATGGCTGCCAATATTAAGATGTGTGCATTATATAAATGGTTGTATGCTTTGTAATACTTTTATTAATTTTGCAGAATTGGGGTGATACGCAGCAAATCTTTCTTATTGCCCCTTCGCACCACTTTGATATTCATATCCCTGCCTCGTTTTACAAACTCGTGAAGTTGCTCAGTTGAGCTGACAATGACGTCATCGACTTCGGTTATGACGTCATAAGGTTGGAGGCCACTCTTTTGAGCAGGAGAACCAGAGGTGACCTCAACAACGAGGACACCATGAGAAACATCAGGAAAGCCAGAGATCTGCTGACGAAGTTGTTCTTCAAGGTGGGGATATAGAGACATCATTTTGATGCCAATGAAAGGCCTTGTGCTTCTTGTGACTGGAAGATGGTTATTTTTTCTATCTTGTTGTTCAAGTGATTGCAGCAAAAATGCTTTTGCACGATCTATTGGAACCGCAAATGATATTCCTAGGTAAGAAAATATTTTCATTTAATACAAAATCTTGGTTTGTTTTCTTACAGCCCTTCAGGGATTAAATTAGAGACTGCTGCATTTGCCATCAACCCAAGAAAAGATCTTAAACAAAGTGTTTTGTTGAAACATAATACAAAGGCTAAAATCTTAATATACTTTGTTGCAGAAAATATTATTTAATTTTGTAGCATTTGTTAAACCAAATTTCTAATTAAGGTCAATGATTGTTCTAATGCTTTTCATTGACTTCACCTTACCTGAAGTATTTAGCAATGTCATAGTGTTGATTCCAATTACTTCACCGTCTAAATTGATCAGTGGACCACCAGAATTGCCTTTATTTATTGCAGCATCCGTCTGGATATATTTCATATCACCTGCAAGAGATAGTAGTAGCATCACCCAGTTATGACTTTATAATTTGCTTTCTTATACATTTGCTTTCTTATACATTTGCTTTCTTATACATTTGTTATGTGAGAAATGTAATCCTCCATTTAGAAATGGGCCTCTTTGCCTCAGCTGCCAACAGATTTCAGACTGTCACATTTTGCTATCTCAAAAGTTATCTTAAGCAATTTTATCATTGATTAACGTCAAATTGATAAGACTTTTAACTTACCCTTTTTCAGGCCAAGATCCTTGCCCCCTCTATGGACAGCGCTAACAATACCAGCTGTAACCGTATTGCTCAAGTTCAAGGGACTTCCTAATGCCACAACCCACTCTCCTGGTCTTAAATCTGCAGAATTTCCAAGATTTACTGTTGGTATTTTACCACTAGGACTTATTCTCAAAACTGCAAGATCAGCAATTTGGTCAAAGTCAACTAGCTCAGCCCTGTGAACCTTCAAAGAAAATTAAATGGAAAAGAAATGAAATTTCGAGCAACATGAGGAGCAACCCAAGTAAGTTAATATTTTAATAATTTTCTTATATTCAACCTAATAGAAGGAAGTGCAAGGAAGCCAGTTGCAAAAAAAAGAATGAAGCAAATAATCAGGCTACATTTGATCGTAGTAATATAAAAAAGGATCAATGGGTCCACAATGGAAGCAATGTCTTCACTTGGCAAAATCTAACAATTTTATTGACACATACATCACCAGAAGCCAATTTCACATTGATGCTATGTGCATTCGAGACCACGTGAGCATTTGTCAATATAACTCCATAATCAGTCACAACAAAACCAGACCCAGCCCCCTGTGCCACGCCCCCAAAAAATCCACCTTGTTGAACCTTTACTTCCACGTAAACAACTGCCGATGATGCAATTTCAGCTGCATCCGCAATAAAGTTGAATCTTTTAGCATGACCCGGGATCTGAGAGCTGTAGGATCTTCGATATTTTCTACCAAAATTTGCTGTCTTGCTTGCAGATGGCCTAGTAGGAGGCCATTGCAATTCTTGTTTCATTTGTCCCATATCTTCCAATGGAGAAACAACTTTTATTAATCTAGGACTGCATCTGGAAAAACACGAAGAGGCCCTGTTTAAATTAGTTTTTAATGAGCAAAAAGCTCTCTCAGAATGTGCAAGTTTTCTTATAAACAAACTCATTTTCAAAGCCGTGATTATAAGCTGCAGAGCAAATGCGAGGCTAGGTCTAGCAAAATTGAGATCATTTGAAAACGAGGTAGTGTAGGCCTACTTCTTTCCTTTTAGTGACCATTGTTGACAGCTTATTTCTGCGTTGCATTTAGATACGTTGAAGTCGAACTCCCAAGTATCATGGGCAAAGAAAAAGGTGGATTCTTGACACCTAAAGCAATAGCAAATCGAATAAAATCAAAAGGTCTGCAGAAACTCAGATGGTTTTGCCAAATGTGTCAGAAACAATGCCGAGATGAGGTAGGCAAGGGCAACGAGGATTATTAGGCAAGGCCTAATGGCTTTCCATCTGCCATTCCGTAGTTTGGTTTTTGCGAATTTATTTAGCACACCTGAAAAAGGGATTTTTAAGAATAATGCGGCTACTTGCTTGTTGTTGCTACATTGACTTAAAGCTAAGTTACTTACTTTAATTTTAAATGTACGTTACTGCAACAACTTTGAATTGGATTGTTTTGATGTTGTTTTAGAATGGCTTTAAATGTCATTGCATGTCAGAATCTCATCAAAGGCAGCTACTGTTGTTTGCTGATAATCCTGATAAATTTCTTGATGGATTCTCACAGTAAGTTTTTCTCGTATAAAAATATGTTTGTATTGTTTATATCATTTCCTGTACATATTTACTGGTGTGAGCCACACAATCATCTGAAGTCTTATTAGGTGCAAAAATGTCAATTTCTTTGTACCACTGCAGCTAGATTTCTTAGAGACCTTTGATTCCATTTTTAGAGAATTTCTTGAGAGTTTTATCAGTCTTCTCAAACGACAATGGGGTAAGTGGTTTTCATACCTTGGAAACAAATATGTGCTTTATTAAAAAACATATCAAATGCTACTTGAATGAAAAAACTTAAACGAAAAAATATTTGCATTTTCTGTTCTTTTTATTCAAGTTTGTTTCTCAACAGGTACAAAGAGAGTCCATTGCAATATTGTTTATCAGGAGTACATAAGTGATAGGGAACATACACACATGAATGCTACCCAGGTATGCTAAATAGTAATGGATACCTATTGCCTTTGCACATTCAATAATAATATAAACCTTTTAAATAACTTGAATTGATACTATTTGTGATTAAATTATTGTTTGTTGCATAAAGTTGTGTTTGTGATATTTCTAGTGGGAAACCCTGACAGAGTTAGTCAAATGGCTTGGAAGAGAAGGTAAGGTGATAATTAATCATTTTTACCTTCATTCTATATTATTTAATCTTTCTTTGTTATTTTCATTTAACACAATTTATCTTTGTTCTAGGACACTGTGTGGTTGATGAGACTCCAAAAGGATGGTATTTAACATATATAGACAAAGATCCCAAAACTATTGAGAAGCAAAAGGTAGTTCTACCTAATTTCTCTACAATTGTTACTCAAAACTATTAATGCTGTCTTGAAATACATACTTTGACAAACGTTTGTTTAAAGGATGGGAATTTTTTTAATAACAA
The DNA here is from genome assembly GCA_009936425.2 of Chrysaora fuscescens. Taxonomy (NCBI): domain Eukaryota; kingdom Metazoa; phylum Cnidaria; class Scyphozoa; order Semaeostomeae; family Pelagiidae; genus Chrysaora; species Chrysaora fuscescens. The sequence continues at coordinate 24,103 of JAACYV020122226.1, forward strand.
TTTAATCGTAAAATAAGAAGGTCCTACTTCTCTTCTTTAGTCTTTAGCTAAAAAGGAAAAGATGGAACTGGATGATCATGAGAAAATGAGTGAGCTCTTTCACTTATATATTATATAATCAGATTTATTTTGTTAAGTATACATTTTTGATGAGTTGTTATTCTATCTTTTCTCTATAAACGGCCAGAAACAGCTTTTAAAATTTTGTAGGAATATTTTCTATTTTATTCTATTATTTGTAGCCAAATTCTTGGAAAAGCAAATTGAAAAGGCAAAGGAAAAAGACTCTGATAAGGTTGCTTTGATGTAATATAGCATTAAATTATAATTAAAAATGAAAACCAATGAAATTCATTGTCTTTATATAAAATTTTTAAAAAAATTAAATTTCGAGAATTCGAAACAGTTTCAGATTTGTTGTTGCTAAGTTTGAGTTCCAATAATCATGACACATTTGAGCGGATTAACATTTTAGAATATAATCAAGAATATATTCTGTTTAAAGACCAAAATATGAAAAATGAGGGTATTGTTAGCTTATCCAGCACAAAACACTATCAAAAATTAATAACAATTTATGTTCTTAGCCAGAGGCTGTTTACACTGAGATGAAGAGAGAAGATGAGCAAGAAAAGGGTAATTTTTCTCTAATGTATAATATGCAGTTTAATTGGCAGATGGTCACAAGAAAATTGAACCAATAGAAAATCATATAAAATTTTGAAATAGACTTTTATTATAAATATATATAAATATGATGTCTTTTTCTAGCTTATCGCATTTGAAATCTTTGTTTTTGTGGTTTCAATTTCTAAATTTCTTCCTTGTAGTTTTACTCAATTTTTCAAAACCATCTGTGAGCAGTAAAGCAGAAGCTTTTGATAAGTATGTCAATCACATGTCCCTTAAAATTAGCTTGAAAAAGTTTCATTGAATTTCAAATATGTCGATATAAGGAATAAAATATTATATAAGAATTGCATAGATTCGCTGTGAAAAAATGAAATTTATTTTTCTTCATGTTTTTTATGAACAGGATGTTACCAAAAAGTAGCAGTTTATTTGCTGGAGCATCTGGAACTTTTTTATCTAAATCAACAACCTCTACAAAATCTACAACTAGGTAATTTTAGTAACCATTCACAGTGCTTGTGAATAATTTCATTGAATCCAATTCTTTTGTTAAACTATGATATTTAGTCCAAACAACACTTGAAATGGTTGTTATTTGTTTTGGTTTGGGAGCTGGAGATCTAACTGCCACAAAATTTGTTAATGTAAACAATAAAAGAAAGTATAGCTGATTATATCTAATTTAATAAAAATAATTACTTAATATATAAATATATATATTTATAGTAATAACTAAGTTGAGTGTATTAATTTAGATTTACTTATTATCAGTACAATTATGGTAGAGTTTGCTTATTTTACAGTAAGACAGCACAAAAACGCAAATCAGCTTTGGAAGAAATAGTTGAGGTGACATTATACTTCTCTACATCATTTCTATACTCCATTACTCCTTTTTCAGATTTAATTATTTTTCTGTACCCTAATTTTAAGCAGTTCTCGAGATTTTCTGACTTTATTGTGTTTTTGTACGATTTATTATAAAGGAGGAAAAGTCAAAGTTAAAAAAGATAGAAAAAATGAAAAACTGGATAACTGAAGTGAGTTCTTTGAAAGGTCTTATTTTCCATAATAAAGTTCACCAATCTTACCTCTTATACATTTTTATATTTATTAAGAGAGATAAGAATGCTGTTTGGTTATTCTATACAATTAAAAAAATTATAAGATTATGGGTTTTGCGTTTTAAAAACTTCGGGTCATTTATGTGGTGTTTAATGCAAGTTTTGTTCTCACTTGCAATATACGTTTCTTACTTATTTCTTTGCTCTTTCAGCTAAGTCAACATTTTAAAAAGCTGTATAACAAATTTAATGTTGGCAAATATAGCAATAATTACAATTGTAAAAACAATATTTGTTATATATTAATGTAGCAATAATTACAATTGTAAAAACAATATTTGTTGTTTTAGAATATTTTTAACCAAGCAAGATGCGCATTCATTCAAGATGGACAAATTTCGTATTTTACCATTTATCTTTCTTTCTTCGTTTTGTGCATTGCTGTTTTGTTGCTGTTTTTTTTTCAGGGAATTATTATAAAAGTCGTAACGAAGAAACTAGGTGAAAAATATTTCAAGAAAAAAGGACTGATTAAGGTTGCTATAATGTAAACCACTAACCACTTAATATATACTTTACTGTAGTATTCCTACCTTATACCTAACCTGTTTAAATTTTAAAACAATCCGAAAGTTCGATTTCATAATCAATCACTGCAAATTCATCTTTCTGAAACTATTGATAATCTTTCCGCAGGAAGTCCAAAATCTATACGTTGCCATTGTCGAAATGGTTGAAACGGGTGACATAGTTAAACTAGATCAAGTGCATATGGAGACCGTAATTCCACAACCAGGTAATTTCCATAAGATGCCACGATGTTAATGAAATGAAAATTGCAGCTTAAATAGGGCTTTCTATTTCTTCATTTCATATATTTAACTGTGCATGTTATAAATAAATTTTTCTCCTTAATTCTTAATTCCTTTATAACTTTTAACGAATTAATTCTTTTGTATATATTACATTGCATAATATATATTATATTACAGAAGAAGTTGCGATTATTTGTTCCTTCTTCGTGTGCCTCTTATATGTTTGTTCACAGGTAAACCAGTGAAAATAGTAAATGGTAGCCACAGGGGACAAACAGCTAAAATGCTTGGTATAGATGAAGATTCGTATTCAGTTTCAGTTGTACTCGAAAATGTAACTCGATTTTTATTTTACTTTTTATGCCTTTTTGTAGTAGCTATAGAGAGCAGTAAACGATTTACGACTTAATTTGACTCAATTTGATTCAGCGAAAGTTATAATATTGCTTATTTCTTTAAAATCTTCATTTTAGGAGCCAAGCAAAGGGAAGAAGCTCCGTAGAATTCCATATGAAGACATCTGTAAACTTGCCTAAATGAGTATGCACTTGAAAAATGAACTCTTGTTTTAGTAGCAGAAGCCCATCTCAATCGTTAATGCACAAGTCAATCGAAGATGTAAAAAGCAATGTCAAGAGAATTAATTGCTTCTATTGAAGAAACTACCACAATGAACTTCTGTTAAGAAACGTTTTCGATCTTACTGTAAATAAAGTTAACCTTTGTCGATATTCAGAAAGATTGTGGGTGTTATCAGGGTGAGAAACGTTTATTCCCTATTTTTAACTTCTTCGATCGCCTCACCCCTTTTACTACCTTGATTTTTGATCAGTTGTAAGCTCAGAGGGTTTATAAAGGGACCGACTTCTTTGTACACGTTACAGGAATCAGTCAATGAGAGACACAATTTTGTATGGAATCATAGATCATCCTACAATATAAACTTGGATGCGAAAGCTGTTTACGTAAAATGAGATCCTATTTCTACTTCCCGATTGATATCACTTGACTAAGTAATGCAATGATGCATTGAAATGTTCCTGAGTCACGTGTCTTGTAATTAAGATGTGTTTTTATCAGAAAATTAATCACGGTTTTAGTTTATATTTGCTTGGTGGGCAGCAGTGCTAATCTGAAGAATACTTGCAAATAGCTGCAGGCTCAAGATCATGTTCAAGTTGAAGTTCAATTGAGCCCTGTTGAGTTGAATTTAATTTTGTAAACCAGATGGCATTATTCTTTACAAAGTGGGAGGTTTTTATCTTATCAAACTTTCATCTATCAAAATAATTTAGAACAGCTTAGTTATCTTAAATATGCTGAATAGTGCCGCAAATTTCGCTAATTGTTTTTCTTTTGACATCGTATTACAAATCAAAGAATTTTCAGACAACTTTTTTTTAGTCCTATAGCTATTTTTATTTTAAATTCAGTCTTGCTGGCTAGAGCAATGTATGAAGTTGAAAGTTGAATTTCACTTGCTGCTAGTAAGATAGGAGAACTCATGAAAAAATTGAGGCTTGATGCTTAACTTCATTTTTCATAAATTTTGCAGCTCTAGACATTAGTTTTATATTCTTCTATCTATCTTTTATCTTATATTCTTCTATCTTTCTTTTATCTTAAAAAAAAGTTTTTTTATTTCATTTGTATGAGGAGGTTAACATTGTCTAGTTTCTTTGAACATTCTGCCATTTTTCTAACCCTCATCACCAACAGGCCTGAATTCCCTTTGTTGCTATCACCTCCAACTTTGAAATAGTGGATATTGTACCATGCAATTAGCTTCGTATGCATTAACAGTATTCTATGTCTCTAGTAACCTGTCTTATCTGGGGTCAAATCATTTATTGTAAATAACGAATAAGCAAAACAGTTGCAACTTCCTTGAAACATATTTCGTTTATTTTTATCTTTAAGTTCCAACTTTTAGATTAAGGTTTTATAACCTAAGCTATGTGTTAAAGATTTTTCTCTTTACTGTTAAATATTGCACCTCCATTTGCTATGTTTGATGCACTGAAAAAGAAAAGGCAAACTATTGACAGATTTACAAAGGAGATGATTTGCACTTAGCAAAGGAATTGATTTGCACTTGGCAATGGAGTTGATTTGCTCTTGGCAAAGGAGATGATTTGCACTTGGCAAAGGAGTTGATTTGCTCTTGGCAAAGGAGATGATTTGCACGTGGCAAAGGAGATGATTTGCACTTGGCAAAGGAGTTGACTGCACTTGGCAAAGGA
>JAACYV020122226.1:28957-42626 GCA_009936425.2 Chrysaora fuscescens
TGCACTTGGCAAAGGAATTATTTGCTGTTGGCAAATGAGATGACTTACACTTAGCAAAGGAGATGATTTACACTTGTCAAAAGAAATGATTTGCACTTGGCAAAGGAGATGATTTGCACTTACTAAAGGAGATGATTTGCACTTGGCATGGAGATGATCAATTTCGATAAGCAAAATCAGATAATCCTAAAATGAGAATATTTCTAAAGACCTCTTGTTATAGTATATTGCCTCTGTTTGAAAATTTTCAAGCAAATAAAAACAACTATTCGATCCGAAAAAGGACACAGTTGCTACCTGCTCGCTCAATCAACCTATTCTTATCTATTTATAAATATTTTGAAATTCTCGTATATCTTGCTGCTGTTTCTTTGCTTCTTCGACAACTATCATTAAATGCCAATTCTCCTCAAGACGGTGTTTATATTTCTGACCACCTGTATACGACATAAATTAAATAATTACCGACGGTACATCAATCAAACCATTGGTTAACAACTGTAAAGAAGCAGTTTCTCTTTTCTGCTCAATCATGTAAATATGCTGTTGATCTGTTCATGTCTTCTCACAACAGAATTCTACACCAAGCAAGAAAAATGAGTTCTATCAATGCCAGTCAATTTGGACAACTAAAACTCACTATGGAAAGGTATGCATATGTAAGGTCCTTTGCTTAATTGCCCTTGAGTGCCCCAAAACCCCTTCATATTTTGGCATAAATTATAGAAGCTGCTCTGAATTTTGGCTTTAATTAATCAGTAAATTAAATAGTGGCAAAATCACGCAGCAACTTGCATGTGCTTTTGTTTATGTTCGTATATTCATTTGCTCATAAAGGCAACGATTTCCGTGTAACTTGAGTCTTGTTTATTGAATTCAAGGAAAATTATACTAGGGGCTTCAATTTCTATCTACTATTTTAGACAGCAGAACCTTTTAATGATCGCTCTTTGAATGTGTCCAGTCTCAAGACTTGGTCTCTGATGGTCGTTCACTGAGCTGGTCGTTCACGAAGGTGGTCGTTCGTCGTGGCTTTATGTTTAACTTCGCAAATAATTTTACGGAATGACATGAAGATGCTCAATACCTATGTGTGACAAGACGGGGGTTCCATTGGGCTGTCTAGCCCGCTCAAAGCTAGCATTTCCCTTGCAGCTGGTAGAATCTAGTTTAACAGTTCAAAATTTGCCACACCATAGAATAAAAACCCGCATAAAGAACCTCTATTTTCAAGCTTAGCCTAGAAAGGTTCTTAATTCTGGAGTCTAAAATTGCACACTAGTTGAGCTAAATGTGCTTGAACTAAAGTAATGTCTTACATCTTTTCTCTTAGCTTTCAATCAACTTTATAAATGCTCCACAAAAACTATAAGGCCCTCTCGTGTGCAAAATCCTGCAATTACATATGAGAGGGTGAATAAAAATCCACCTTCTGAAACTGTTACTATCTGAAAATGAGAACCAACGTTAAATCGGTGGCAACTATTTTCGTGGCTTGGAATGTAAATGATACAATTCTGCAGCTTTTCTATTGGCCAGTCAAGCTGCATGACGCTAAAAGGTGTAAATAAAAAAATATTGATATTTCTTTTCTATTATTTATTTGTTACTACTGCAAATAATTCCTATCTTTGGCACATAAAATTGATTCGAAAATAATGAGTTTCCGTTTATCTACAAACAAAATTTGTCACGATTACGCAGATAGGTTGTTCAAATCACGGTAATACAATTCCTTTGACTTTCGGATCAGCCTAAAAGTAGCCTGCGAAAAGGTTTTCCTCAAAGGAGCAGCCCATTTTTTTTCTTCTTAAACTGCTTATTCCAGAATTCTTGCTACGTTAGTTCGTGCATTTCAAAACTGAATCTCTTGAATTCCTATTATTTGTGTTAATCCCATTTGAATCTGTTGCTTTTTGAACAAAAATCATTAGCTTTTTCATGAATGAGATAGTGTTTGATCCGTATCCTTATTGGCTATGATCACCAATGCAGAACTTTAGCTTCCTTCTGTGAGATGCAAATAAACTTTTACGATTACGATCTATTATTTAATGATGATTATTTCATAATTCTTTTCATTTTTAATCTTGTTTATACTCATACTTCTTGTTCTTGCTCATACAAGGCTGAATTATTGCATTGATGTAGAATGAATGTGGCAATCTCAAAGACGGAAACATTGAAGATGCCATAAAACTTTAAAGCTGTCATTTAATGTATTACATGGTATAATTAGCATTCCCTTGTTGTATTCGTATGCGGTGCAAATAAGGACAGGTTTTTGCATTCGAAGCCGCTCTACTTCCAATGAGGTTTTCAAGAAAAAAGTATTTCGTATTCACCAAAATCATTCAAATCCAGAAATCTTTGAAATTCAATTGTTTGCGTTGCAATTAACTTCTTAAAATAATCTTTATAGTAGGCAGGGCTACTGTATGTATGTAGAAATGATTTTTAGTGGAGATTATGAGGAGTTGGTATGTTTACAGTGTTCGTTGATAGATTACTAGCTTCAAGAATAAACCTTCTTGCCTTGCTATCCATTTAACAATTTTATTTAAAACATTTCATGTTCCGTATTTTCAAGCACAATGTTTGATCATGATGCACAATTTTGGGAGAATTTATCATTCCAGATAGGCTTGTTTCACACTCAAGTCCAAATCAAAAAGCGTCTGGATTTTTTACAGACATAGCAACCAATTCATAACACCGTTGCTACATCAAAAAGAGATGCTTCTCTTGCTTTTTAGCTACCGGACTTTATTTTGCTTACGGGAAGAGCAACTTGATTGATGTACACAAAGAATTTTAAGATAAACTGGTTTTGCAATTGTCAAACATTGCAAGTCCTGCTGTGATATGTCCTTTTGTTATTTATACAGTTATCGTTTGTTTACTGGAGCAGATGGAATTATTAGTGCGCAGTAAATACACTGCGCATTCTCTATTGTTTTCGCATGGTAAACAAAACCTCACCCACGGCTCAGACAACAACGGTATAATATACAGTTCCATACTTGAATTGTTCCACGTTGGGACAGATCAAGTTGCGGTACAGAATTTTGCGAAATGTCCAAGCTTAAAAAGGTGTCAAATCAGTGATTATAATTTGTAACTGTTGCAATAGAGAGTAGAGAAAAATACAGTTGATCTGCTTCGCTGTTTTGTTGTTCTTAATCTGAAGTTTTTTATCAATCAAGGTAAGTTTGTGTTCGGTCTAGTTTTGTTGCAGTCCAGTGTGTTTATTGAGTCCTGAAATCTACTGTTTGAAGTTTTATACCTTTAAAGTATTCTTAAAGATAGTCTGACAAAGCGGAGTGTAGGGGATTGAATGCATACGAAATCACAAATTCATTTCACGGAACACGTGGGCCAACGGATTCGCTTTCTCTCCATGATCGAAGTTTACCGGCAACTTGGCTAAAGTGGCTTTGTGTTCTCTTTTTGATCCAGACGTTCTTGTTGGCGGGTGTTGCAAACCAGACAGAGATTAGTAAAATTGTATGTTTATGATAATTATGCGCAGGAATAATATCTCGATTGTCTTGTTTGTTATTTACGTCTGCTGCTACACACTGGCTTCATTGTCTGTGGTTTCCGGTTGCGTAATCAAGAGGTCTGGGCCGAGAGAATTTCATGGCTTGGTAATTTAACATGGCCATGATTATTGGCCTAGTCAACAACTTAAATGCGAGAAATACGATGCTGTGTTCCCAGCGATTCAGGATGAAAAAGAAACAAGTTCAAAGCTGAAATCATTACGAACAGACAGCCTTATCATTAATTTTATTCGTAAGTTCTTTCCTTGACACTTCACGACATGGCAATCAAGTCTAAATTTAAATATAAGAAGAGCATAGGCCCGTCTCAACTATAAACAGGCCTAGGGCTAGCTTGTGAATTACCCGTTTTGCTTATTTTATCATTTTAATAAAACCTTGTTTTACTTTGTTCCGTTTTTGCCGTTGCGATGATTGTTTCGATGTTATTTGCGAAATTTTACGGATTCTTTCTAACTGGGATGGTAGCAGACAAAGCAAGCTACCCTTCTTCCTTTAACAACAGCATTTCTTTCCTAAAATGCAGTAAATCATAAAAATTGAAAGTTTGGGACAGCCAATATGATGCATACTCGATCAATTTAAAAGATAAATTGAACATTTTCTTTCTTTAATTTGCTAGCTTATAATAATTACCAGTTTGCTTCTTGTGTGATATATATCTATCTCTGCAATAATAATAAATCATAGGCTCCTTTCTATAAACTTTATGAATGTAATAAAGAATCTCAAAAATAAAGTACACTAAAGCTACGTTTCGCTTTCGCTTAATCAGAAAAAAACATTCATGAAGCAAGATGTAACTTGAGTGAACTTAGTTTTTGAAATTCTCTATGTAGTTTTAAATTTGTAAGAAATCTAAAAAATGTGAAATATGTAACCTGAAAATGTAAAGTATCTTTTTGAAAGGTTTCATACTCTTAACCTCTAATTCCTTTGAGTTAAACCGTAGGATATTTTATATTTTCAGCAGTACTATGACTTTCAATTTTTCAAATAGGGAATGCATATTATGTGGCCATCAGAGCAAAATAAATCAATTTTTCTCATCTAAGAATCGTGTCATCATTTTCTAGGGTTTGAACTGAAGAGCATTGTTCAAATAGATACTAGTACTTAACACTACACTACATTACAATTTATTATTATCATAATTACATATTTCTCTTTCTGTTGTCCTTCTTGTTTTCAATTTCTCACTTTGACAACATCTAGCTTTGATATGTTGTGTTTACGTATTCAATATGTACTGTTTATGATAGCTATCCTAAGAAAAGCACCATTCTTATTTCTTTTCTAATATACTTGATTCATTAATTTAATTGTTGAATTGAAATTTCTAAATCACTCCACAGCTAATTTTTCCTAGGAACTTGAATTCAGTTTTTCATGGAAAAATGGATTCAATGAAATTGGAAGACCATCATGGACATGGTGAGCAAATGAATAACAGCCAAATGTTAAGGTACAAAGAGCAAGATAATGCTGACTTGATCAGCAAATCAAATGAACTACAAAGAGTTGAACATAAAATCCCAAGCCAGAAAGAGGATGCCATAAGAGGCCTTCCTGAACCTGACAAAATAAATGGTCATGAATTTATCATGGAACAAAATACGAATGATCCTATGTTGAAAGATCGATTTGGAAAACCAAAGCAACATGGAACTATTTGGGAGCCTCCAGTTGTTTACATCAATACTGAATTAAATTCTTCAAAGTCAAGTCCTGTGAAACACGGAGAACCTCCTGTTTCTGAACATAGATTTCATGAGCATTCACATTCATGTAATTCTTCTCCTAAAAGTAAAAAGGCTGGCTGTCACTGCTGCCATACAGAACCTGGACATTTTAGATCACAGTCTGATGTGATACCAGGACATCATTCAAGTTCTTCTGCTCATCATGTTCCATTTGAAACAGATTGTCACCAAGAAGTGTTTTACGTCCCCATTGAGAATGATGACAGGGGCTCACAGTATCATGTGAGGCAGACATGCAATTGCAGTTCTTGTCATAAGGGAAGAGTTGATGGGATCCAGACACATTCTCCACACCTGAAAGATCTGAGAAGAGAGCCCTCAAGCCATGAAACACTGCGATCTCTCTTGCCTGATCTTACAATAAGACCTGTAAGTATTTCTTGTTTTAATAATTTTCATTTCCATTACAATCAATATATTCATTTAAAAATTTTGGAAGATTAAAGAATTGCCTTAGCCTACAATTTTCCCAAACAGTTGCAAATAACACTTACGCACTCATTGTCCACGATGCTATGATCAAAATGATCAAAGAGAGTGTTGAAAGCTGAGAGGGTTGGTTAGGAATCTGTTTGAGAAATTTCCAACAGACAAATCCAGGATCTGGGTCAATGCCGTCATACACTTGCACCACTTGGGGCCAAATTTAAGATTGCAGTTTATTTGCTGTCTTTATTGCAGAAGTCTTGAACAGTAATAGTTGAAAGTTATCAACTATATGGCTATGTGTTGCTTCTAATGTAGTCTGCTTTGAATAAAACATTTACAGCAAGATTTATTTCATATTTGTGAACACCAGAATCGAACGAAAAGAAGAACTAAACGAGTCTTTATTTCAAAATATATTGGAATCACAGACCTGTCTCCCTGTGATTTTAAGCTTAGTTTAGTGATAATGAACAATATTTATTGGTTAAAAGAGGGGCATAGGGTTCAACAAAACGATTCTCTTTCATTGAAAACCAGCCCCAAGTTTATTATCACGTTAAAATTAAAATATTACCACTCAAGTTAGATTTTGGAAATGATTGTTTTAATGCAATTCTATTTTGCTTTGTGAACTATGCCCACGTCAGAGACCAGGAGAAGTAATCAAACCACCTGGCTTGACTGAACTAAAAGAAACAAAGGATTTAGATATTTAGACATTAACATCCGATCAATAGTGTTTTGTTAGACTTCTTCAAACAATTATTCACATCACATGTGTATCATTAACATAGCAGGTTTTCCAGCTTTCTATTTCCAACTGCATTTACGGTTGTTATTCTACCAGTAAGCGTCTCACTCTAGGGGAATGGGCCGAGACATCGACGTCAATCGACTTATTTTCCTATCACATTATTAATAATGGAATTGGTCCATGCTTCATGAGTTTCTTTTATTTTTAATCTTGTTGCACACTTCAGCTATCTATAACTTTTGCTACAAACTTCGTGATGATAAAATTGTTATTTATCCAGGTTACACGCAAAGTTGCCAATATAGTTAGCAAAAAAATGGCGTCTCTTATCTAAAAATATCTTTTTGAACTAATGTCGAGAATTAATCGTTCTCTTCTTTATAATCTTGGCCTGGCCAATGTTTGCCTTAAATACTTTTCTTTTCTATTACATTTTAACTATTTTCAATTGATCAAACAAATTTCTGAATTCAAGGATACTGTTAAGATATTTTTACACTTGAACCGAAAAGGCAATATTCTACTATGTGTACTATTGGACTATTTAACTGCATTATTTACTATTGGGAAATAGAAAGGCGACTAAATTCGATGACCAGAACCTTAAACTGTATTTCTTGTTTGTGAAAAGGGCTGATTATCAACAGCAATCACCAGTTTTTTGTTTGCTGCTTGCTTAAACTAGTTTTCTCGCTTGCTGGTTATGAAAAGAAACAATAAAATAATAAAAGGTTTCTCTGGGAATCCTTCTTTATTTCCTGTCACCTTTTTCGTATAAATGAAAAGAAGGAGAAGGTAACAATTTCATTTTTGATTGGATTTGCAACAAGAAACTCGAGCGCTCAGTGAAATGCTTTGAATTTAGTCAAAATACACGAGGATTTGATAAACATGCAGGTGGAAGCTAAAAACAATGACATTGTGTTTCTGAAAACATGTATTAACCGTAAATGCAGAAAGAAATCCTTATCTTTGCTTCATAGCGGTTTTGGATATTCGAAGAACTGCTTCATATTGGACGTGGAAGAGCGTCTTTTTGGTTTTCTTTGATCCGATATCTTTTACTTTGCTGTTATCGGTTGTAAGAAGTCAAGCATCGTCTCGAAATCCCTCAGATGTTTACTTATTTTGTTCTTTAAGTAACCAGTAAAAATCGCTTTATCTTCATTAAAAATTGATTGGCCTTGACCCACATCTGTGTAGTATTTTGAATGTAGACAAGATTTTTGGTTCCCAAACCAAACTGATCTTAAGTTTATTGATTGATTTGCTTTTGAGTAATGCTTTCATTTGATTAGTTGATAGATGAACGTGAGCTTGAAATGAACTGTTCTTGTTTTCAGATGTCTCCGTCAAGAAATGTTTCGTTAACAAATGGATACCTAGATCATGTCCAAAGTCCGAATGATAATAAATTGGCAAGGTAACCCAATTCGCTAATCTATCATTCTTGATCGCCTTTGGTCTTTAAATCTTTTTATTCACTTCTTGTTTTATTTAGAAAGCAATTATTTTTACACACAGATTCGATCGCACATTTTTAAGTAGTTTCTCGGGACATTGGTTTCTACTCATATCCGTGAATTCCTTTTTCAAAATGTTACTGAACCATTTTCAAATTAATTTTAGACATGAATTAAAAAACGGAGCCGAAGAATCAAAAGGTGGGTTTTTAAAATTTTTCTCAGATCTCTTCTGTTTACTCTTAGCTTCACATCTTCCAGCATCCAAGAATCGTCGGTTGATGTTGTGGTTTTTCCCTTTGTCACTGTCTGTTTTTATTGTTGCTGTTGTTGTTTTTTTCATTTGAACGACATGGTTTGGTTGTCAATTAGTAACGGCGTCCATTATCAATCCTGAAATCTCTTTATCTAAATTAAAGTTTTAAACTTCATAAAGTAGTCTTTGCGTTTAAATTTGCCTACTAAATCACCAACAGAAACCAGTAAATAAAACTTAATTAAATCTTTATATAGATTTCTTATCATAACGGGAAAAGTCTAACTATGGTAGACTACATAGTTAAACTCTTTGCAAGAAGAACAGCTTTTCTACCCATGTTTTATTGCAGCAATATAATTAATTATACCAAAGTTTTATCAACAGATTCTTTAAATTTGCTGAAGTGAAATTGTTCTGTTTTTGCTTTCCAGTTGAATTGATTTCTTTTATCTTTTCTTGTTAAGAACGCTGTTCGTCTATAGGATCGACGTTTATCTTAAGCTCAGCCAGTTCTAAGATCGTTAGCGAAAAAAGGTTCTACTATGTTTATTTGGTCGAGTTTGACTGAAAAGTAAAGAAAAGGGAAATTATTTATAATTAAATTGTTAAAAATTGGCCCTAAAATAATGAATTAATTCTTTTCAACTTGATGTGTATTTCTTTGATGATCATTTCATTGTCGCAAGTCCGTTGGTTCGCCAACAAAATAAACTTCTTTGCAATAACAAGCAAAACATGCGACGCTCTTTTCACGTTTGACAATAATGGTAAATTTAACAAATCTAAATTAAACCATCTGAATTATTAAACGAATGCACTAATTCTGTCTTGTTTTAGTATTAGTAATTTATTCCAAACAATTATTTTAATTTCTTCAATTGCACAAGGTGCTTTTCTTAAATTGACTTTGCACATGTGCAGTTTTTATTTCAACAGTTGTTGTCCAGTTTGCTTGCTTTGTTTGGCTTTGTAATTTTTCTTTTGATACAGTATAAAGCTCAAATCAAATATTTGCTGTGTTTTTAATAAGTTCGCCTTCAAAATGGAAAATTAAAAACAGCAAAAGCTGAGAAAACTGTAGTTCACTGTGTAAATATCTCATGTCTAAAACTTACTCTGCAAGCAATCAATTTTGCAAATTTCTGCTGTTTTTTTTTCGTTTAATGGTGTCGTTTGAGTGGAAACTTGATGCTAGTTGATAAGCAACATCAAAGTGAAAGGGGACATCTTATCATCTGATTGGTCTTGTAATTGGTCATGTGATTGTTAGTGTTAAGAAAAATCATCAGTGCCAATTAATCATGATGAGTTGACTACTGAATACCTTGATTACCTTGCTATGATTTCGTGCGATTCCTTGTGATTACATTATTATTGATTATTTATCCGACAGTGATAAGCAGACTATTTAAAGACGGTCATTGTCATTGGCCTAGTTGTGAAAAGTCCTTTCAAGACAAACGAGATTTTATAGTGTAAGTTTATACAATTAATTGTCATTTTATTTTCTTGTTTTATTGTATTTAAGTAACTTGATATTACAGATGCAGCTCTGTAAACTGAAAAGAAATAATGCTTGAATAATAGATTTCCAAAACTCTACTGGACGGTCGAAACATGCCGTTCCCCACAGAAGAAGTATATTTGTCTTAATGATTTTGTCTATTATCTGCTGATATGATACAAGGTGACTTTATATTTCTCTTGCAGCCATCTGAACAATACCCATATTCTTGATGAGACTGGCGCCTCACAAGCCCGTGTTCAGGGTTATGTTGTCAAAGATCTGGAAGAACGGGTATGAAAAACTCCATTTTTCTACTGCCTTTACGTACAGTTTTCATCATTCTTTATAAATAATATATTAAGCATCGCTTCGATGTATACTATATTGTGCTTTCATATGCGTAAGTTTCGATTATTTTTTTGTTTATTTGATTTCCACAGCTTTCGACAGAACGTGGCAAGCTCTCTGCAATTTTGGCACATTTACAGTTTGCCCACGAGAAGGTACAATCTGCAAATCTGATTTAATTTTTGATATTAAAAAGCACAAATTGATATAACCAAAAGCTGGTAAGGGTCTTGTGTTGTCCCATCCCTCCTGATTGTTCTATTCTTGAGCAACTCACTGGTTTAGCAATGCTGCAATTCTAGATGGCGGATAAACAGACATACAAATATACTAAAAGGTATCTGTTTCATGGCCCATAAAAGCTGATTATTTGGCACCCATAACAAAAATGTGGCTCCCCTTTCAATAGTTACAACACTTGAATAGTTAAGATTTACTGATGTAAATATTTGGTGACTTTTTTGCAGGATGAAATTAGAGGCTGTGCCATGCCAAGGATTATTTCACCTCCTCTTTCTAATTCAGCTCCTTTAATGATGGTGCTTCCACAGTCCCAGCATACTCATCGTGCCTCTGCACGTTCTTTTCACTCAGAAAGAATTGAAGATGTTGAACGACATTCATCAAATCATCATTCCCATCATGCATTGAGATCTCCTCATGGACATCATAATGATCAAGTGCCTCCTTCTACGTCCGCTGGTTCCGTGCATCTTCATCCTTCTCCCCATGGCCTCATGCATAATCCTTCCCAGCATTCCTCTCACCATATGCACCATCACTCGGTGCATCACCCGCAGCCTCATTATCATATGCCACCTCATTATCACATGCGGCCTCCCTTTCAAATGAGGTCGTATCTTCCAGGACAGAGTTCTGCACCCAGTTTGAAAGATGAAAGATTAGAGAGCTCTCAAGTGAGCGAAGAGTCGAATGCTATTCTACAAGGAACGGAGGAATCTCAAAATGCTGAAAGGAAATTCCAGTCCTTGGATGGTAGCTTGCATAACCCCGGCAGTGATTTGCCACTTAGCCGATCTTCTCCTTATCATCCTGTCAGAAGACGGGGGGAAGCGGCTGCTATGATTGATATTGGTGAAGGTGAGTCATCAGCAAATAATGAAGCTCATTCCAATGGGCTGTTACAATATGACATGACATTATCAATTGTTTCAAATTTAGCAATTATTTATTTACCTTACTCTTATAAAAACAGGCATACAGAAAATAATATGTTTAACTCTATTGCACATTATATGGGTTGCAAAAAAGCTCATTGCTCTAAAAATGGCCGTGGCTGTTCTGATATTGTAAAGGATGAATTAAGGCCAGTTTTTTCTCAAATGAAAATTGAATTGATACAATTGCTTTTAAGGACGAGAAGTGGTCAAGTCTAAAAAGAGGCCAGAATCTACAGGCATGGTCGACATAGGCGAAGGTAACTTAGTTCCCGGCTAGATTTTTGTAGATTTACGGCTAGTTTTTGTTTTTTTTATTTCAATTAAATAGAATCTTTTGTAGTTTGAAATTAGATAGACTGACACTCAGCTGCTTCTATTTACAATCACGTGCATTTTTATATGTGCACCATAATGTACAGGGTTACAAGGTAGGCTGAATATTTTCATTCTTCTGGTCAAACGTCTCTTTGCTTCGCAGCTTTCTGTAATTTTATGTTTACCTTGAAAATACGTTTTTTTACTGGCCTTTCTTGGCCCTTTGATAAGGTGAGTGAAAAGGGGAAATTGAGGAAGGATATGACAAATTTAACATTCTTCTTACCACACTGCTTGATTAACTTTACACTCTTTTATATTATTGCGTTGATTTCAAAGAGACTCTTCACCACATGTAATTACATTTTCGGTTAAATATTTGTCATGCAAACGGGAATGGAATGCAATCTGCGTTCCACAGTTCTGCCTTGAAATTAGTTGTATATTATTTAATATTATCCTAATTATATTTTCAAAAATCTTACACAATCTTACATTTAATATTATTTGCCTCTTTTTTTATTTCAGGTGGCTAATGAAATATTCTATTTTTTTACATAATCATCATTTAAATTCTAGAGCTGAAAAATAAAGGTCAAATTTTCCAAGACCCAGATGTGAGGCCACCGTATACATATGCTTCGCTTATTCGACAAGGCATTCTGGATTCACCAAATGGCGAGCTCACCTTGAATGATATTTATAACTGGTTCATGAAACATTTTGCATATTTTAGAAAGAATACCAGTACTTGGAAGGTGAATTTCCATTTGAGCGAACTAGCTTCTTCCTTCTTTTTATTATAAACAAAATGTTTTACTGCCTTAAATGAAATTACACGAAGCAACATCTGCATAGCCATAAACACATTTCTTATGAATACTGGCTTTTATCTTTCAATCAAACACTATAATTGCAAATTTAATTGCATGATAAATATGGTTGGTTACCCCCGTTTTATATAAGACTGTCCGTGACACCAATTTACCTTTCAGGGGTTTGACTTCGTGAAATTTGTAATTGTAGACAATTTTCGTTATAGAATGCTGTAAGGCACAATTTATCTCTTCATAAATGTTTTGTGAGAAAAGAGAATTTCAAAGGAGCTGTTTGGACAGTTGATGATGAAGAGTTTTTTCGAAGAAGGATGACCAAGCCGGGACTGTAAGCTTTCCCATTTTGAATTATTATTTATGCAATTGTTCAGTTGATCATACTAAAAGAGAATTGTCTTGCAAATAAAAGAGATTGTCGGTCAATAGTTTGTTGTATAGCATAATGGTATCCACAATGAAGCTAAAAACACTTGCATCTTTATCATACGAGCGGCCTAATACACGTCCTTTCGAAAAGGAATTCCTTCATTGCTAATGCTGTCTATATGATTTTCAGTTCCTTTTTTTCGGTTTATAATTGATGCCTAATTGAACCCGGTGAGCATGCACGCTCTGATAATAAACTTCATTTCTTTAGGCCGAAGCGAGAGTATTACATGGCAGAAGGGTATGAGGGGGAAGAGTGGAATTCTGACCCCCCACCGAGTATGGTTATGGGAAATGGAATGCGAAAACGAGGCAGTGAGGATTTATCCAATGATTCTTGGGAACAGGAAAGTCCCTTTTCCAAGAAACCTGCAGAAGAACAACAGCAAGCAGAAGACAGCGTCGCTCCACTCGTCAAATTCTGTGAAAATATGAAGTAAGTTGTTAACAGAACACTTTTCTTTTCTCATCGTATTCTCTTGCTCTGTTTCAAGGATTTAAGATTCAAAATTCATTGTCAAGCATTCTGGTTGCTTCCTTTTATATTATATTCTTGTTAGTTCCTTTTCTAAGTTTATGATTAATAAATTAATATTTACGTGGTTTAATTAGTTTGTTAACGCTATGGTACTTTTTAAGTGGCCTGCCATCCCAAATTGTACCAATTAAAGAAGAACCACGTGACATGGACACGTTTGAATCGGGTTTGAAGCAACAACAACAGCAAGAGGGTGCAAGTTTTGTGATATCAAATCAATCTTCATTGGAAGACTATCGTTCTTCAGACCGAAACAGGTGAGAATAATGTCTACTTTCTTGATT